>WBNM01032209.1:0-119583 GCA_013399055.1 Ramphastos sulfuratus | reverse complement strand
AACACAGAATGTGTGAAAAAAATTTAAAAAAAAAAAAAAAAAAAAAAAAAAAAAAAAAAAAAAAAAAAAGGAAGTGTGAAGGCTAATATTTTCACTGTGTAAAAAGGCCATTTGGGTTTGTTGTCATCTCTGAAGGGGCCGTGGATTTTATTCGTAATTACTGCGAATGATGTTCTCTGGCTAGCACCAGCCAATCCTGGAAATGTCACCAGTCTTCAACACGTTCTGCTCTTGAATATTCATAGCTCTGCTATTTGATACAGATGGAGATGGTGCAACAGGGAGGAAAAAAAAAAAAAAAAAAAAAAAAGAGTTTTGNAAAGGAGTTTGCAAAACAGAACTGCCCATACCTTTGTAATTCGGATGTTTTTCCCAAAGCCCTCCCCTGGCTTGAGAGGCTGCTGCTGGTCTCTTCTCACAGGTAAATAGTGATAGAACAAGAGGGATAGAACAAGAGGGAATGGCCTCAAGCTGCTATTGTGTGGATTTAGACTGTGGATTTAGATTAGGAAACATTTTTTCACAGACGGAGTGGTCAGGCACTGGAATGGGCTGCCCTGGGAGGTGGTTGAGTCACCCACCCTGGAGGCATTTGGAAGTCATTGGGATGTGATGCTTGAGGATATGGTTTAAGGGTGAACTTTGTAGAGTAGGGGTAGCAGTTGGACTTGATGATCCTGGGGGTCTTTTCCAACTGGAATTTTTCTGTGATTCTGTGATTCTGGGTGTGGTGAGGATGCAACAGGACCCCCACATCGGGAAGGATGTTGCCTCTGGGGCAGCTGGGCACATCACCCTGGTGCAAACAGCCTGTGCTCATGCCAAAGCCCATCATGAGCTTGTATTTTGGGAGCTATTCCCTACACCATTTCTTGGAAGAAGAGTTTTCTCAGTGGAAAACTGCTCATACTGCCATTGCCTAGAGGGCAGAGGATGTGGGGATGCTCCGTAGATATAGGTTCCCCAGCACAGCCAGACTATCCCTGGCTGGCTGCTCCCAAATCCCATCAAGGAGACTTTGGGGAAAAGCTTCAGAGCTGTTTTCATGCATAGTAAGGCATCTGTAAGAAGCGTGTGTGCAGTCTGGTTTCTCCCATTGGCTGGCTACAAACACAAAAAATCATGAAATGTGGTGAGCTGCACCCATTTCACATGAAATATGGATATGGAAATGCCAAACTCTGCAGCCAGCAACATTTTGGTGGGGGGCAGAGATGCTCAGTGTGACCTTTCCACATAAAGCCACAGTTCCTGCAGGCACGCAGGGCTGCATGAAGGGCTAAAACTTCAGCCTGAACCGTAAGAGCAAATATTGACCCTACAAAAACACCATGGGGGCACAGGGAGCCAGACTGGTCTGTGATTAGTCCTAATGAGGGGCTTCATTAGGGGCTGGGTGGGCAATGCCTCCACCCCTCCCACAGCTGGGACAGGGATGCTCATGTCACGGCTTATTGCTTTTCATTTGGGCAGGGTTCAGTGGGTGATGCAGTTAAAGGGAGGGACTGTGGCTGTTCCCAGAACAAGGGTCATCTGTTTTCTTTCAGAGGATTTGGCTCCAATTTCAGCATTTTGAAGAACAGTGAGGCCCTTTTATCTGCTGGGGAAGGGCTTTTGGGGAGAGGAGCAGGGCAGGCTTATTTCTCCCTTGTGTGATAACTCATTTTAGACCCTGACATAAGACCTGACATCTGCTTTATGACTTAGGGAAATGCCCTTGTGGTGGGGATGCTGAGGAGCCATTGCAACCCCTATCTCCAGGACCAGGCAGGTTGGTGAGTACTAACCACGCTCCACACCGAGCACCCCACTGCTTGCACCGTGCTGCAGAAATGGCCAAACTGGCCTTTCCCTCTTTGTTTTCCCTGCAGAGCCTGTGGTAGTGCTTTTCAAGGCCACAACACCTGGTGCTGGGCTTAGCCTCCACCTCCCAAGCACATTCTGGGACGAAGCAGGTATGCTGGTGTGCTGAGGTGGGGTGAGTATTTTTAAAGCAGCTGGCAGATGTCAGAGGGCAATTATGCTCCAGGTTCCCAAGCAGCCCTGAGCTTGGGCACCATCTGAAAGCACCACATTGGTCTGCTTGTCTTTGGGGAGCTTCTCAGGCAACCCTAACTGTTGTGATTAGGCACGGCTGGAGCTCAAGGGAGGCCAGAGAAGTCCCTTTCCCAGCTGCCCACACGAAAGGGAATGGCTCCCAGATGTTGTGCAAAGCCCACCTCCGGAAATAAATCTATCTCTGATCTTATTCTTGGGAATTAACTTTCCCTTCTTTCCACCCTCCATGCCAACAGCAGAGTCTCGGTGCTGCTAGTTGAGCATCTTTGGATGGGGAAGTGCTGCTGTGTCTGGATAATGATGGCTTTTTATGCAAACAATTCCTTTTTTAAAAAATCCTTTCCCATTAAATGTAATGCGCTCCACCTGTTGCACCAGCAGCTGCTTTTACACCAATGCACCAAGAAAAATGGGTTAGTTTTTAAGACGTCAGATGCTCTGCTGCTGGGGATGCTCTGAGGTTCTTGAACGCAGGCTTGTGGGTGCTGGAGCAACTACTGATTTTTAGAGCAGTAATTTCCCCTTGCTGCCCCAGGATGGAGGTCTGAGGAGAGGATCTTTCCAAGGAAGTTTTGTTGGCCCTTTCTGGCAGCTCTCCAGAAGTATCAGTACAACTTGGGAACTGCAATGCCTGGCAGACAGCCCAGATCCTGGCAGTGCCCAGGAGATTTTTTTTTTATCCTGCATTGGAGGATATTTTGGGAACAAAGTGTTTGCAGGGGACCAAGGGCAGACAGGGACACAGTGAACCCCACAGCATTCATCCCTGGCTGCATTTTTCCTCTCTCCTCCAGTTTACTAAAAGAGTTGCTTTTCCCATGTGAGCAAGGGAAATGATGATTTGCTTTAATTATCACTGCCCTTCTCCAAGCAGGGGATCATGGAATTAGAGATGGCACTGCACAGACACCCAGCTCCACCTATTTCCCTCTTTAATCCCTCTTTTTTTCCCCCTCTGTACTTGGCACTGGCAAGGCCACACCCCAAATACTACGTTCAGTTATGGGTCCCTCACTGCAAGGAGGACACTGAGGTACTGGAGCATGTCCAAAGAAGGGCAGGAAAGCTGCTGAAGGGTCTAGAGTCTTGTGAGGAGCAGCTGAGGGAGCTGAGATTGTTCAGCCTGAAGAAAATGAGGCTGAGGGGAGACCTCATTGCTCTCTACAACTGCCTGAAAGGAGGCTGGAGTGAGCATGGGGTTGGTCTCTTCTCTCAAGTAACAACCAGTAGGACAAGAGAAAATGGTCTCAAGTTGCACCAGGGGAAGTTTAGATTGAGCATTAGTAAAAAATGTCTTCCCCAAAAGGGTTGTCAAACCCTGGAACTGGCTGCCCAGGGAAGCAGTGGAGTCACCGTTCCTGGAGTTATTTAAAAGGCACATAGATGTGGCACTGAGGCATGGTTTAGTGCTGGGTTTAGTGCTGGATGGTGATCTTCCAACCAAAATGATTCTGTGATTATGTGATTTTTGCAGCTCTGGCTGCTCCTGGCCTCAGGTTTCTCCAGCTGCCCATCACTGCCCTCTCCCTCGCTGGCTGTTGTAGGCAGAAACATAATGTGGCACAACCCTTAACAGTTATTTTGCTCTAAGGCTTTTAAGATATCCCAGAGGGCTGAGTGTCCTGCCACCATCCTGTCCCCTTGGTTCTGCTCTGCCTGCCAGGCTGTGGCTCCTGCAGTCTGCAGGAGGATTTATTGCTGGAGAAATGCAGTGCTGCAACTTATAGAAGTAGGACATTTGCTTGGCAGCTCGAGAAATAATGGGAGCCTGGTTTAATTATCCCACAGAAATGCTCAGATTGTGCAGATGCCTAACTTAGGTTTAATATAATTAAGATAACTCATGTCTATAAACATGTCTGGGACTGAACCTGATGTTTGAGCTCTGGATCCAAGCCTGTGATTTTCCTCCCTGATCTCAACTGGAGCTTTATTTATCCAGTGACAGCAGGATGTGCCCAGACTCAGCCTGTCACCACCAGAGCCTTTGGTTTGTGTCTGTGATGCTGAGGAAGGTGTTTTTCTATGGTTCTATGCTGTTTATTCCACATGGATGCTGGGGGAAAGCTGAGCAGTCATGTCCCACACTGGGGCATGCTGCCAGCCTTTGTGCTGGCATTGGTTGTGCTTAATTGAACAGGATAGGAAAAGCAAAAACCTTTTTTTGCCAGCAGTATCAGTGCTCTGGGGTTAAACTGAGCCTTTCTTCTTCTTGTGTAGAAAATTGCCCTTTCTTCCCAGCATTTGGGTCCAGCCAGACTGCTCTGCTGGGAGCAGTTTTGCAGCTCAGCTTAGCCCAAATGCTTCTCCTAGGGTGAATGCTCAGAATCTGCTTCCCAAGGTGAGCATCTCCTTGGCATGCCACATCCAGGAACTTGTTAGGCACTACATAGCTGAAACATGGCCTTGCTTTTCTCTGCTGCCACCTCCCTCTGGCCCCTTTTCTCCCCCAGCTTGGCTTGTTCCTCTCTCCCTTGCTATGTGCTGCTCTTCACACCTTCAAAACGCCTTCTCACACCCTTTAATGGTTTGTCAGCCCAAAATATTGAAGCTGGGATGTTGCTCACCAATGGGCAGCTGGACAGGTTGGGTCTGAGAAGCTGATGCTGGGGAACTCCAGGGGAGCTGATGCTGAGGAACACAGGGCAAACCTCAGCCCCTCACCTTGCTGAGGGTGCAGCATCCCTCTGGCACCGGCTGCTGCCCATCCCCATCAATCCAGGCTGCAATTAACCTTCTCATTTTTAACTTTGACTTAAAAGTCCCAGGCAGCAGCGAGGTAAATGTGGGACTGACACACATCACTGCGAAGTAATTAGACCAGCACACACACACACACACACACACCCAGGCACAGCAGTACTGATTTCTGCATTAGCATGATAATGAATGTTCTCACTAGAAGCTTGTAATTATGTTTCCTCTTTTTTTTCCCCCTCCCCCTGAAAGTATAATTAATTATGAATAGAGCCAGAGTTTGACGCTAACATTTTTTTTCTTTTATTTTTTTTTTCCCAATCCTTTTGGTTCTATTTCTGCCCTATTAAAAATTTATGAAGGAACCAGAGGTAAAGTCATGTTCCCAGACAGTTTCTCCTATAAATTCAATGGAAATAATTTTAAAAATAACAGAATCATAGAATCACAAAGGTTGGAAAAGACCTCTAAGATCATCAGGTCCAACCACTGACCATGTCCACTAAGCCATGTCACAAAGTGCTATGCCTACATAGTTTTTGAACAGCTCCAGGGACTGTGACTCACAGAATCACAAAATGCTAGAGGTTGGAAGGGACCTTGAAAGATCATCCAGTCCAAACACCCATGCTAGAGCAGGGTCACCTAGAGCAGTCACACAGGAACGCATCTGTAGAAGGAGACTCCACAACCTCTTGGGCAGCCTGTTCCCGGGCTCTGTCACCCTCACAGTGAAGAAGTTTTTCTTTATGTTGAGGCAGAACCTCCAATGCCCCAGCTTGCACCCAGTGCCCCTTGTCCTGTCATTGGACATCACTGAGAAGAGCCTGGCTCAGTCCTCCTGACACTGACACCCATAACTCGTGAAACTCCATCATCAGAATAACAGGAGAAGGTAGGAAGGGACTTTGCAGGGGGTTTTCTCCCCTCTTCTTTAGGCCATTGTCCATTTAAGATGCTGCATTTGCCTCTTGCAAGCCACAGTCCACCCATAGCTAGAGGGGAGCTCTGCAAGTGGCCATGGCCATGTCAGTGGGTGTCGCAAGGTGATAATCAGTCCCTGTAGGTGCCATCCCTGCAGGTTCTCTCCTCAAGGCCACTTCCCCCACACAGGTTAGAGGTCTGACCAGGGTGATGACATGCTCTTGGGGACAAAAATCTTTATTTGTTAAAAATAGAAAAAAATCCCACACGCAACTACTTCCAATATCTTGGGGAAATTGGAAATACAAGATGCAAAGTGAAGCACTTCTAAGGAGTTGCTTTTCTTTCTCAGCTGGCTCACAAAGAAGAAAAAGATGTGGTTCTTGCTGAGGGGATGCAGCTGATGCCTGTGCACCTGCAGAGTACCAGTATGCTCCTACAATGCCCATCCTAGTGGTGTCCTGGTTGCACAGACACAGGACAAACCCTCTGGTTTGGCCCCAAAGACTGTCATAGTGTGACTGCTCATGATGGGAAAAACTGCTTCCTCCCCACCTCCAGTGTGCCTCTTCCTTTCCCTGGAAAACCTGTGTTTGATTGCACCATTGACATGCTGAAGCATGTCCAAAGAGGAACAATAAAACTGGTACACTTTGTGGAACCTTCCAAAGAGTGCTGTGAAGGGTCTAGAGCATGGCTCTTATGAGGAGCAGCTGAGAGAACTGGTGGTGTTTAGTCTGGAGAAAAGGAGGCTGAGAGTATACCTTCTCACTTTCTACAATGACTTGAAAGGAGGTTGTTCAAAGTGAGGACTGCTCTCTTCTCCCAAGTAACAGGACAAAAGGAAATGGTCTCAAGTTGTGCCAAGGGAGGTTTAGTTTGGACACAAGGAACAACTTCTTCCTCAAAAGGGTTGTCAAGCCCTGGAACAGGCTCCCCAAGGCAGTGGTGGAGTCTCCATCCCTGGAGGTATATAAAAGATGCATGGATGTGGTGCTGAGGGATGTGGTTTAGTGGTGGTTTTTGCAGTGCTGGGTTAACAGCTGGACTTGATGAACTTAAAGCTCTTGATTCTATGATCTCTTGGAGACAGAAAATGGGTGACTGGTGTAAAGATCTAATGCATGCGGACAGGGACCGAGGATGAACCATTCACAGCATCTCCATCCTTCCAGCTACCTCAGAGAAGCCCTTGCAGCACTGCAGGCTCTGCTCCCTGCCACCAAAGCTTGTTTTGTTTCACCCTCCTCCTCTGCTGGTTGCCATTCATACCAGCAGCCTTCCCTTGCCATAGGTGTGAACTGTTTTTCTTTCTAAATTGCATTTATTCTAACAAATGTCTCATGCAAACACAATTGCAGGTTTGCTAGAGGGAGATGCTATTTGCAGGCAGCCTTGCACAAAGGCAGATTTATTCTCCTTCCATTCATTTGATGCTAAAGTAATAGCTCTAACTACATCTGACTTATAATAAGCGTGTTCCTGGGAACAAACCTGTACTCTGCATGTATTTCCCTCTTTGTCAGCCCCATCTAGCCATTTTTTCTCCCTCTCTCCTTTTTTTTTTTTTTCCCCCAATATATTTTTTTTTCTACAATAACAAAATCAGAGCCTTGTCAGTTGAAAGTTTATGTGCCCTATTTATAGCTCTCTGCTGTCTCCCAGCTTTTATGTTCCAGCATAAGTAGCTCTTTACCCTCAGCTCACAAGGAGACTAGCGTGAGCCTGAGCAGAGCCTGTACCTCCACAGCAGCTCTTTTATCCTTCCCTGCAGTGGGGATCATGCCCTGCATGCCACGGACTTGCCTGCTTTGGCTCCAGCCTGGCTGGAGGTGAGCACCCATCCCTGCAGTCTGGAGGACTCTGCCCTGAGTGTTTTGTTATCTCCTTTAGACTCGTAAAAGAATCACAGAATTGCTTCAGTTGGAAACTGAAAATCATCAAGCTCAACCTACATCTAACTGTCGAGTCTGGTGCTAAACCACGTCCCTCACCACCACATCTCTGCTTACTCAAACACCTCTAGGGATGGGGATTCAAGCACCTCCCTGAGGAGCCTGTTCCAATGTTTGAGAACATGTTTAAGGAGGACATTTCTTCTAATATCCAACCTAAACCTCCCCTGGTGCAACTCGAGGCCGTTACCTCTTGTCCTGTCTCTTGTTACCAGGGGAATTGCTCAATTCCCACCTTACTCCAACCTCCTTTCAGATAGTTGTAGAGAGCAAAAAAGCCTCTTCTTAGTCTGCTTTTCTCCAGACTACACAACCCCAGTTCCTTCAGCTGCTCCTCATAAGAGCTATTCTGTTTTGGTCAGCAAGTTCTTGACCTTGGAGGGTTGCTTTAGGGAACGGGGAGTGTTTGCTGGGCACTAGGGTTGTTTGCTCCCTGCAGCTACTGAGCTTGCTCGTCATCTTCAGTCCCACGTCCCAGTGTGGCTCTTGGACAGGAATTACCAAAATCTGACATGTAAATTTCCTTGCCACCTGCTTGATGACTTTCATTCATAAGAAGAATATGAGTGTTCTTCCAGGGAACTTCTGTGGTTACTTCAGTGACTTTTGTAGCTAAACTGCTATCTCAGTGCACTCTGCGTGTGCAGGAGGTGTTCATAGCCAGACAGGCTCAGATTCAGCAGCACCTGTGGCCCCTCTATGGGTTGTGACTGCTTCCTGAACTTCTCTATTCCTCATCTCCAGATATCATTCGGGACCAGGCCAGGGTCTGGCAGAGATCCTGAGGGAGGGCTCTGTCCCTGTGGGCAGCAGCTCCCATCACAGCAGTGGCTGAGATGGAAAGATGTGAGGGTGGTTTGAGAACAAGGCAGAGTCCCTGTAATCCACAGCAGCCTTGCAACACCCTCAACCCAGAATGCCAGCTCTCCTGGGTGCTTCTCAGTCCTCTGCGTCCCTCATGTCAGTCCTGGCTGGTGGGCTGAAAGAGTGGATCTGGTGGGAGCTGGGTGCTGGAGCTCACATCCCATTCGGTGCTCCCATGGCAGCATACACAGATGCTCATTTCCCCTCTCTCAGCAGAAGGAGCAGTGTCTCCTCTGCTACCATAGCACACTGGGGGGGCTCAGGTAAGGCTCTCCCATATGTTCCAGGTAGAAATATTAGGATAAAAGGGGCTACTGTGTTTTTCTCCCTCCAACTAACTTCAAACTCAGTGACAGGAAAACTCAGAATGCTGAAAAGACCTAGGTGAAAGGGTCCTGCTCAGATGAGTTTACAGGATAAACAACAGTTACAAACTAAAATGGCAAAATAATCCATGTTTCAGGCAGTACCACAACTGGGTCTTGCCTGGTCTGGAAAGCCAAGGCTGGAGGAGCACAGCTCTGCCACAGCCCAGCTCCTCCTCATGAGGAATTGGCCCGTCTGTTAAATTTAGCTGATGAGCTGTTCTTGAATTGCACCTAATTATGTCTCCTCTCCAGTGCACAGGCACTTCCCAGCTCTTTTGGGCTGCAAGGAGCTGGATGATTGCAGCTTGAACTCCTCAGGTAGAGCGAGACACTCATTTGTTATCCCCTGTTTGGCTGTCTGGGACTTGGGAGGAGGGAGATGAAAAGTTGAGTTCTCTGGAGTGAGAGGAGAAAAAATAAAACAAACAAACCAACCAACAAAAAACCCCAACAACAACAAAAACCCCCCCCACAAAACAAACAAAAAAACCCAAAACAAAACCAACAACAAAACACAACAAACCCGCAAGAAAACCAAACCAAACAAAAACCAACTCCCAAAAAAAATCTGGTGACATTCCTTTTGAAGTCTGTGCTCATTAAGATGTCAAAAGGTTGAGTGCCCTGGCAACTGCTGCTCCTCTCTAAGCAGGGCTTGAAATTGCTGCAGCCATCATGCAGGG
The DNA here is from genome assembly GCA_013399055.1 of Ramphastos sulfuratus. Classification (NCBI taxonomy): domain Eukaryota; kingdom Metazoa; phylum Chordata; class Aves; order Piciformes; family Ramphastidae; genus Ramphastos; species Ramphastos sulfuratus. The sequence goes on along the minus strand of WBNM01032209.1, from coordinate 110,034 downwards.
AATTCATAGGCACTTGCCCAGCTCAGTGTCCCTGGGAAGGTGCCCATAGCTGAGTGCCTGGCAGCTGTGGCATTCCTCCTGAGAAACTTCTCTGATTCAAGCAAATGCAGCTCTCCCTGCTGGGAGCAGCTATCCCTTGGTGACCTGAGTGCCAGATCCCTGTCTTGTGTCACCCATCATTCCATGTGCCTCTTTGGCACCTCTCCAGCCACATGAAAAAAAAATCAGTCCAGGACCCTGTGGATCATTCTTGTGGACCTCACCTGGAAAAAGCCATTACCTCAAAGATATTTGGGTTTGGGTTTTTTTTTAAGAGATTGACTCCCAAGCATGAGTTTGGTTTTGTTGAGTTTGGTTTCAAGATTGTGCCAAATTTCATCTGGGTCCTTGCCAGCTGCTCCCTGCATCTCCCATCTGCAGGCTTTGTAAAATTTCTGCCCTGTTTCTTCTGGGTCCTCCTTGGCCTGCACTTTTTTTTTTTTTTTTAAATCTTAAAAGATGTTTCTCCATCTCCATCCCAAAGCAGGGCTCTTGCTGGAGTTTACAGAAGAGGGAAATATGTTTTTCCCAGTCTCAAATAATACCAAATATCTTAAAATGAAAAACCTCCACAAGCAGAATATCCCAGTTCATGCACAGAGCAGCACATCCAAACTGGAGAGGCCCTTGTTTTGCAAGGACAGCATTGGAAGGAAGAGAAGGACCTCTGGATCTGTTCAGATTTTGGCTCAGCTTTTTGGGGAAGAAAACCAAAACCTGATATCCCTGTGTGGTTGAAGGCTGGAAGCAAAGGGAGGCTTCCTTTGGTACCCTGTGAAAGTGGTTTATCCTCTCCAGTGGGAGTTACCACCCCAGGGCCATGCCAGGTCCCCAGAGGCCATCATGGGGGAAGAAGAAAAAGGTGCAGACTGATGCCATGAGCTGAAATGCTGGTGAAGGAGTACTCCAGCCCCCAGCAATGGAGGCATGAAGGAGCATCGCCACCAAATCACAGGGCAAGGCTGGGCAAGGCTGGGTCCCCTCCTCACTGCTGTAAGAGGCGGCTTCTGTGCTGCTGGCTGAGCTCATTACAAATCCAGACAGAGCTGTCATTACAAACACACTTCAGATCTCTTCCACAGAAGAGGAAATGTGCCAACACAACCAAAAATATGCAGAAGATCAGCTCTCTGGTTAGAAGTGGCCCAGCTACCAGTTTCAGTCCCAGGCATTTGGCTTTGCTGTGGGAAGCCCTCATCATTTTCTACTGTTTTATTCATACCAAAAATATGATGAAACCAGAGTTGAATATAGGTTGTTTTCTGTCTTATTACAGTAAGCATCATAAATTATTCACCCGCGAGACTCAATCACATTTCTTACTCAAAAGGAGCTTCAGAGGCTCAGACGTCAGAGCCTCCTTGGGCTGTCAGCAGTGCTGAAGTGGCCTGGAGGGGACCGGCATGCCCAGCTGCCTAAGGTCCCCTTCATGGGAAGCCTGGGGCTTTCCCAATCACCACAGCTCAAACACACCAGGATATCACCACCAGCTTTTACCCAGTGTCCCCACAGTGTCCTGGACCCAACTTTTCCTGTAGTGGAAGCAAACCTCCTTAGATGGTGTAGGTGGAGGGGCAGAGTGAGTTCTGGGGTAGTTATCAGCAGGCAGTGGGGATCCCCCTCACAACACCCATGCCGCAGTACCAGATCCTTCTAGAAAAGAGTGTCCTAGGACAATGTCAGTCTAATCAGCATCCTCTTCATTAGCAGGGACCTATAATTAGAAGCAGCAGCCAGCCATCTGCTTTTATCTCATCACATCACAGTGTCTCTCTGCTGTCCTTTATTACCGGCCATCGTTTTAGATCAGCCTGTCCCTCCACCCCCAGCTGGCTCTGATCTCACTTTCATTATTGCTAATGACTGGCACTGCTGAGGAGCAAGAGCAGGCAGTGCTGGGAGCGCTGCAGGAAGCAAGCTCGTGTTTGCTGCCTGCCTGCTCCTTATTCTCTCCCATTTAACATTATGGGGGTTCACAGCCTTGCCAGTGGATCTTCCCAAAGCCCCCTCTGCTTTGTACTAGGCACTGGGGCTGAGAGTGAGAAATTATTGGAGGAAACAGATCTGCTCTCAAATATTTTTCAGCTTGGAAAATGTTTTCCCAAGTTTCCTGTTGTAACCTGCTCCCAGCAAGGATGGCATCTGCCAGGATATTGAGAGGACACCCTTGTCCACATCAAGCAGCCATGGACTGCCAGGTAGTAAGACCTTGGAGGGAAGAAGGGAGAAACCCCCCTTTTATGTATCTTTAAATTTGATGCCTAGACAAAAGAGTAAGACATATAAATGGATTAACAGCCATGGTTTATTAGTGCTCCTTAATTCACTTTGTGGGGCTGAGGGAAAAGTTATTAGCAGATGTATGGCCAGTAATAAGCTAATTATAACCCTGTCAGATCAGAGATTTGAAGAGGTGGGTAGTATTGTGTGTGAGATAACTATAATTGTCTGCTAAAGATTATGAATGAATATTGATTTAATAAAGCTGTGGCCATTTATTTTTCCATAAAGACTAGTTAGTTATTCTGTGAGCTGTCCTGGCACCGTGAGATGCAGTAACCTGCCTGCTGGGAGGCCAAAATGCACATGAAATTGACAGCTGAGCCTGTGTCCTGCTCACCAGCATCCCCATCGCTGGCTTTGATGAGGACAGCTATGGTACCTGGCTCCAAATTTGCAACCCCATGCCCTGCTGTACCACAGTGGCTTAGCCCTGGAGTTGCAGTGCATCTTGTAGGTAAGAGAGCATCCCCCTGCACCCTGATAGATGAGCATCCCCTTGCATCCTTCTGGATGAGTGTCCCAACCCTCTGGCCCTCAGGCACAGCACCCGAGGGGGTGAGCTGTGCCATGCTGTGCCATGCCGTGCTGTATGCCATGGGGCCACAGCGCTTCTGTTGTGGGTAGGAAGCAGAGAGCAGCACCAGGGTTCTGCAAAGCCTGTTAATCACTGCTCTGATCTTCCACTCGTTTTAACCATTTCTTTGGCTGTACAGATGTAAAAGGCATCTTTATTTGGCACCAAAGGAGAGCACATCGCTGCCTGGCAAGGGGACATTTGTTTTTTCTATCTTGGTGGAGGAGAAAGTTTGCTGTCACTGCCATTACATACATGCCCGCTGTAGGATGGCATGCTGGACTGGGGTATTTGGGCATGCCCAGCTGCCCTCTGTGTGGTGCAGGATGTGCTCCTACACCTGATGCCCTCATTGCTGGGACACTGCACAAGATCTTCTGCTTCAAGGCTCTTCCCCAGTGAGATCCATTGGTTGATTTTGAGTATTTTATAATTTTTTTAAGTGGTTGTTTCTCCACACTGACTTGGAGCTGAATGCATTCACTTCATCCACTCTGTTATTATTTCTGTGTTGTTTACTGAAATAACATGGTAGGTGTCTGTCGCTGCTACCTCCACATCTGACAGTAGTTAGCAGTGCCAAGAACTCACAGATCCTTCAGGAAGAACAAGAGACATGACCCTTTTGGATTCAGTCTGCTCCCTAATGCGTTAATATCTGAAAGACAGTCTCAGCCTAGCTTGCAAGGAACCAATGTGAGCATGCAGGTGATCTTTAAAGTCCTTTTCAACCCAACCCATTCAATGATTCTATAAACTTCAGGATGCTGCATTGCTGATGGATTTCCCAGCCCCATGGTGGGGCTGATGCACAGAAGTGGGGTTGTCTTCACAGCTCAGGGATGAAAGTGGTTCTGATGCTGCTTGGATCATTTTCCAATTTGCAGCCACCATCCAGGATCGCTCTGGTATTTCCCCTCTTGGCAAGTTCCTGAGTGCCACCCTCTTTAAGATATTCACATTGCATCATTTGTTTCCATAAATCATTGCCAGCTTGAAAGCAAGCATGGACAATACAGGAGAAGTCATCTGCAGGCAGAACGTGGCCTTGATCAGCTGTTGCAAGCTCCCTGCATCACCAACCAGCTCCTCAGGCTTTTCCTTTCCTTCTCCTTCAGGGCTGCAAGCAGAGATCTGCGTTGTTTTGTTCTCGTTGTTTGTTTGTTTGTTTTTTCCCCCTGAAACGGATCCATTTCCCGAGGGTGAACTCCAGCCCTTTGCACTGAGTCCCACCAAATTCCTCTCATGCCCGGAGCAAGTGAAGGCAGGTCGCTGGGGTGGTGAGAAGGAGGGAGCCCCATTGCATCATGCAGGGCAGAGTTGCAAACCCCTTGCTACCCCCACCCCTCACCAAACAGCTCCTCTAGTCCCTCTGTGGTGCTGGGAGGGGTGTCGGGGGTCCAAGCCCCTTCACCCCTGTGCCAGCACCATGGGTCACATGTGGTTGTGGAGGGTAAACCCCCCACTACGGTTTTCCTGATGGGCTGATACTGTGATAAAGTAAATTACAGGCTGATTTAGACTAAAAGCTGCAGATTGCTTTAAAGGTAATTACTTTCCCCTGAAGCTTTCCATTGGAGGGTGGTTTCAAAGTGAGGGTGGCTCCTGTTTTGAGTCTCACTTCTTTTCCCGGAGGAGTTTAGGTGAACCCAAGTGAGAAAATACCCCAGTTTCTTGCATTTGTGCTAGGCGTGGGGCAAGCTTCAGTAAACCAGCTGGAGATGAGAATCCGAGGCAGGACTCCAGTTTTCCGCTGAGCTCTGAAGTCCCCGTCTTTGATGTCGCCACGCTGCAGAGGCGCCTCACATTACCCTCTTATCTGATGGAATTGCTATCAACGGCAGCTTCGAAGTGAAACGCCACGGAAAATCTGTGTAAGCTACCTGCAGCCTGGCAGCGCAGGCAGGCTGTGATTGCAGCCGCAGCCCCTTCAGCGCTGGGCCCGGCGGCCCGCATCACCTCTCGCCCTGCTCCACGGTGCTCAAGGCAGGCTCACTGCAGTCTGGGTGAAGCACAGCTCCCAGAGCCTTGGGATGCTGCCACAATCTCACCTGGTATTTCACCAGAAATAAAAGCTTCCAGCTTCTATGATCACAGGAAAAGTGCTGGAGAATGTGAAGCTTCAAGGCTCTGAAAGCCATTGCAAAGAGCATGCCAGGGCTGCCTGGTCTTCAGAGGGCCGTTGTTTTAAGACCAAGCTCCTTGTTCTTGCTTGACAACAGGGAAGGGGTTTGCTTTCGCAGAATCAGCAACGCCATACAAACATGTCTGGTCTCTTCCATTAAGGAGAGTCACACACTCCTCTTCAGGAAGTTGTTAACATGAGGATGATGAAGACAGAATCTTGGCCACAGGGGCTCACTGCTTGGTCTTGACCTACAATTGAAGTCACTTAGTCCCACAACATTTGGGCAGCCATTATTTTTGGGTATTACTGGGTAACTGGAGTATTATTTTGGGTACTTTGGGATTACTGCATGCAGTGGTTTTGCATAATGGTTTTATAAATGCCACTGGGATCTGGTAGCTGCTGGTTACATTCTTTCAGGCTGCCAGGAGATGTAGAAATCCAAAAGGAAATAATCCTTACTATTCTAAGAGCAATATCACAGTAAAAAGCTTGTATTCACACTGTGATATCAGCCCAGTGATTCCATTTGGGACTACAGACTTCTGGACAGTAGGAACATGGACAAAAAAAATCCATCTGTGCTCTGGCAGGATAGTCAGCATTGCTGGAAAGTGTGTTCAACCCTAAAGGTTTTTTTAAATACATTTGATTATAATGTTGTTCTAAGGTCACTGGAATCTAAAAGCCTGGCTCCTGGTTCCTGTAACATGAACCAATACAGACTGGGGGATAATAAGATTGAGAGCAGCCCTGCAGAAAAGGACTTCGGGGTGCTGGACATGAACCAGCAATGGCCACTTGCAGCCTCAGGGGCCAATTGTATCCTGGGCTGCATCAAAGGAAGCATGGCCAGAAGGTCGAGAGAGGTGATTTTGCCACTCTGCTCTGGTGAAACCTCACCTGTAGTGATAGGACAAGGGGCAATGGTTTGAAACTAGAGCAGAGTAGATTTTTAGATTGGACATTAGGAAGAAATTCTTTACAATGAAGACGGTGAAATACTGGAACAGGTTGCCCAGTGACGTGGTGGAGGCAAACTTGATAAGGCCCTGAATAACTTGATCTAGTTAAAAGTGTCCCTGCTTACAGCAGAGGGGTTGAAGAAGATAACCTTTGAGGGTCCCTTCCAACTTGATGCATTCTATGATTCTATGAATGTCTGGAGTCTTTTTGCTGTGTTATGGGACTTGCCTTCAATTCAGTGAGGGAAACGTCACAGCTAAGAAAAAAAAAGCTCATAAAATGCTAAATGACTGGAGCAGAGACACCCCACAATGCAACACGGATAAATTCAGTCCTTTATCTTCCAAGATAATCACACCTTTGAGAGGAAGATTTGATCTACTGCTTTGCTTCACAAGACATTCAGCCTGCAAGACAAACGCTTCCAAACAGGGCTTTGAAAAACCTGTATGGAAGATGCTGCCATGGGCACAGAGAGCAATTTTTTCAGTTTTTCCTGGTGCACCAGGCTCCTTCGAGGTGATTTGACTCGTGCTCCTAATGTTTATGCTCACGTTTACGCTTGCGCCCAGGCGTGTGCCTCTGCTTACATATCAAGTCGGGTGACTTAAGGAGACTGAATCCAGGCCTGGGAAAGTCCCTCTGCCCCGCGGCAGTGCAGCCGTATTGGGGCAAGGAATGCGGAGAGCCACCCACCTCATTATCCTGCTTCCCAGGAAAATGTTACTCGTGGAGAGGTGGGAAAAGCAAAATAAACTGTGGGGAGGTAGAGTGGTGGTGGTACCTGTGCGAGCCCACCTCTGCCCGCGTTGCCTATTAGAGTGGAGGAGCTGAAAGTGGAGGTAGAGCCAGCAGCATAGATGTTGCTGGTGACATCAGTAGAGCAAGTGACACCAAATATAACTTTACACCTTTACAACCAGAGGCACTGAATCACCGGTGGCACCAGTGCAGCCAGTGCCGCCAATGTAGCTGGTGGCACCAGTAAGGCCAGTGGCACTGATACAGCTGGCAGCACCGGTACAACCAGCGGCACCGATATGGCCAATGGCACCGCTACAGCTGGTGACAAGGATACAGCTGGTGGCCCGGACACCTTGCAGGGGACAGCGGGAACCCGCTGCGCCTTCCCCGCCCCCCGCTGCCATCCCGTCGGGTGCTCAGCGGTGCCGCTGCGCGTGGCTCGCGGTTCCTTTAAGAGGCGCGGGCGGCCCCGTCCCGCCCCGCTCCGCCCCGCCTCGCCCGGCCGCCGTGGCTGCCGTGGGGCGGCCCGAGGGACCGCTGCCGCCTCCCGCCGTGCTCGACAGGGCAGGGCAGGGCGCTGCTGGTCCAGCGCTGCGGCGGAGGGGCGGCCCGGCCCGGCCCCACGGGCGGGCGGATAGACAGACAGACAGACAGACGATTAGACGCGTAACACACAGCCTGACAAACGGAGCAACCGCCGGACAGCCCCATGGCTCTGGATTTATAAACACGGCGCAGATGGCGGGGCCGGGGCCCCGCGCCCAGCGCTGCCCCGCCGGCCGCTGAAGCGGGAGGCAAAGAGGGAACGGCGGCGGCGATGGGGGGCGGCAGCTGCCGGCGGGATTAGGTAAGGCGAGGAGGGAAGGGAAGCGGGGCTTGGAAGGGGGCTGCCCCGGGCGTGGCGCTGCCCTGGAGCGGGCCCGGGAGCGGCGGGGACCCCCCCGCTCTTAGGCTGCGGCCGTCCCTCTCGGGTGGGGGCCGGGCTGGACCAGGGGCTGCTCCCTGCCAGGTAGGGGTGCGGGCGGCAGCCGTTACGTAAAGATGAAAATGTGCTGCTGGAGCTGCTGGCTGGGGAGAAACTTTCTGCTTTCTGTTGTTTTTCTTCTTTTGGTTGGTTGGTTGGTTGGGTGGGTTTTTTTTCCTTCAAGTGAAAGTGCTACCCGGGGAGCCGCGGGGTCCGGGGATACTGGGGGGATGCCACACATTTTGCAAGCTAGCAGGGACACCTCTGTCTGCAAGGTGGGGGTCACCCCAAGGGCCTCTTTTTACTGTCTTCTCCGTTATTATTTTTTCTTCTTTCAATTTTGCGTGATTTTTCGGCTCCTGCCCCAACGGATCCATGTGGAACCAGTGTTGACACGGGGAAATTGGTGGCCATTCAGGGGGTTGTTCAGCGCTGGGCGAGGAACCCAGCCCTGCTGCCCAGGAAGGTGTCATCTGTGTGTTGGGGACAGGGCTGTAGGTCCTGGACATGACCAGCGCGGGCTGAGTGCGCAGCTCACTTGTGTGGCGTTTAGCAGCGTGTAAATATTTACGGTGGGGAAACGGGGCCGGTGTCTGCAGGCAACAAGTGTACGTTTCTCTAAAGCCCAGCTGCAGTCTCTAGAGTGATTGCCTTTTTTTTTTTTTCTTTCCCTGTCGATTCTGATAGTTTCCTGTTCCCTCTTCTCCCTCGGCCCTTCCTCCTGCTCTCTTGCCCTGACAATGCACAAAGAGCAGGCTGCAGTGGGTGCAGGCAGCTGCCTGCCATGTGGGCTGCTGCCAAAGCCACTGAAGCAGCAAAACGGCTGTGGCCCTCCTGGCGTTTTGACTGCCCGGGGCGAGGGACTCTGTTGACCCAAGGAACCCCTCCCTTCTTCCACCACTTTGAANGCGGTGCCGCTGCGCGTGGCTCGCGGTTCCTTTAAGAGGCGCGGGCGGCCCCGTCCCGCCCCGCTCCGCCCCGCCTCGCCCGGCCGCCGTGGCTGCCGTGGGGCGGCCCGAGGGACCGCTGCCGCCTCCCGCCGTGCTCGACAGGGCAGGGCAGGGCGCTGCTGGGCCAGCGCTGCGGCGGAGGGGCGGCCCGGCCCGGCCCCACGGGCGGGCGGATAGACAGACAGACAGACAGACGATTAGACGCGTAACACACAGCCTGACAAACGGAGCAACCGCCGGACAGCCCCATGGCTCTGGATTTATAAACACGGCGCAGATGGCGGGGCCGGGGCCCCGCGCCCAGCGCTGCCCCGCCGGCCGCTGAAGCGGGAGGCAAAGAGGGAACGGCGGCGGCGATGGGGGGCGGCAGCTGCCGGCGGGATTAGGTAAGGCGAGGAGGGAAGGGAAGCGGGGCTTGGAAGGGGGCTGCCCCGGGCGTGGCGCTGCCCTGGAGCGGGCCCGGGAGCGGCGGGGACCCCCCCGCTCTTAGGCTGCGGCCGTCCCTCTCGGGTGGGGGCCGGGCTGGACCAGGGGCTGCTCCCTGCCAGGTAGGGGTGCGGGCGGCAGCCGTTACGTAAAGATGAAAATGTGCTGCTGGAGCTGCTGGCTGGGGAGAAACTTTCTGCTTTCTGTTGTTTTTCTTCTTTTGGTTGGTTGGTTGGTTGGGTGGGTTTTTTTTCCTTCAAGTGAAAGTGCTACCCGGGGAGCCGCGGGGTCCGGGGATACTGGGGGGATGCCACACATTTTGCAAGCTAGCAGGGACACCTCTGTCTGCAAGGTGGGGGTCACCCCAAGGGCCTCTTTTTACTGTCTTCTCCGTTATTATTTTTTCTTCTTTCAATTTTGCGTGATTTTTCGGCTCCTGCCCCAACGGATCCATGTGGAACCAGTGTTGACACGGGGAAATTGGTGGCCATTCAGGGGGTTGTTCAGCGCTGGGCGAGGAACCCAGCCCTGCTGCCCAGGAAGGTGTCATCTGTGTGTTGGGGACAGGGCTGTAGGTCCTGGACATGACCAGCGCGGGCTGAGTGCGCAGCTCACTTGTGTGGCGTTTAGCAGCGTGTAAATATTTACGGTGGGGAAACGGGGCCGGTGTCTGCAGGCAACAAGTGTACGTTTCTCTAAAGCCCAGCTGCAGTCTCTAGAGTGATTGCCTTTTTTTTTTTTTCTTTCCCTGTCGATTCTGATAGTTTCCTGTTCCCTCTTCTCCCTCGGCCCTTCCTCCTGCTCTCTTGCCCTGACAATGCACAAAGAGCAGGCTGCAGTGGGTGCAGGCAGCTGCCTGCCATGTGGGCTGCTGCCAAAGCCACTGAAGCAGCAAAACGGCTGTGGCCCTCCTGGCGTTTTGACTGCCCGGGGCGAGGGACTCTGTTGACCCAAGGAACCCCTCCCTTCTTCCACCACTTTGAACCTTGTGGATGTCCTCGTCTGTGAAGCCTGTGGGTGCTTCTGTCTGCGCTGGAGGCTGTCTGCTCCCTGAACTTTGTGTTTTGGGTCACCTCAAGAACTTGCCCGAGAGGAGGGTGCTGCTGGAGGTGATCCGAGCAATGGGCATTTTCTAACGCCGCCCTTTCGGTTCACAGGCGTTTATGGCTTGAACTCTTTCTGTGACCTTTCTTTCAGTATTCACACGAAGTAAAGGCTGCTGCTTTGAATCCTAGAAAAGTCAGGATTTTGCTGAATGAATCTGGCATTTTTAATGTGGCTTTGGTGGATGTGAACGTCTGCTGGTGTTCCGTGTCTGTGCAGGGTGAGAGGTTTCACATTTAGCATAGGGTTTTTTATCAGCAAGGTTGCTTTTAGCTTGCTTCGTGGTTTACAAATGAGGGTTTAGTACTACTGCTACTTCATAAGGGGAAGGAATGCGAGTTGGGACAACTGGGTGAGTGTTTCCATCTCTTCTGGAAATGGCGACAAAATACTGGAGGGCTTTAGTGTAACTGTGCTTTCTGAGACGACTTTAGGGAAGTTGTACTTAAGTGGCTGAGGTCCACTGTAGACTTGTGGGGTGACTTTGGGACCTGGCTTAGCTTCCTGTGTGCCTGGGTCTGCTGGCCCTGTGCAGAAGCCATGCCTCAGGTAGGGAATACAGTGAGAAAATTTTGCACAGTATTTGGGGTTGAGTCCCAGGACGCCATGAAACTAAAGTTTTGTGTGTGACAGTATTTTATAATGTCAGTTGAGTACGTTTCAGTATGAGAGAAACTCTTGCAAAATGCATTTAGTTTATTGAAAGCAAATGCACTCAAACCTCAGTTTGTTCTTGCCAAAAGGGAAAAAGTAGAAGCTATTTTTGGTGCGAGAGAGGAGATGGGGCACGCACATGTCTGGGGCAGGAAAACACTAGTACTTTGTTCTTCTGGCTTCATGTGGATGGTGGTTTCAGTTATTTAGTTGTGTGTTTCTGCCAAGTTGCAAAACACCTGGTTCTGAAAACCCCGCGGAGGTCAGGGGCAGCTCTGCAGAGCTGGTACCATGCTCGTATGGGAACGCCTCCCACGCTGGCATCTCCAGCACTGGAGAGGTGGGTGGTTGCTTCTGCCTTCACACCTTGGAGCAGCAGGGAGGTGACTGGCATTTTTTCACAACGGGATCTGGACTGAAACCATGAACTTGTTTCGTGAAAGCCACTGAACAACTGCTGCTTGGCAATACCTTATACTTGCTAATGGCTGTGGTTGGAGTGGAACCAAGTTGCCTCCAGTGAAGGTTGTACCACTCCCTGGAGCCATCCTGCACTAAATCCAAAGAGGGTTTGGTTCAGGCTGTTTTCACATCTTGTAATTAGGAGATCCAGTCTGGTTAATGCAGTTTAGTTATGATTGGCACTGAAGGTGTGCATGCAGCTGTGCTGGTAGCTACCCATGTTAAGTGAGCTGCCTGCCTCGTCTCCACAGCAGCTCTGGACTCTGCTGGCTGGAACTGGATCATAGGCGAGATCTTCATCTTTTGTGACAGGGCTGTAAATTATTTGTCCTCTTGATGGCTCTTGGTGTTCCCCTTGCTGCTGGTTCTGGTTGTTAATGGCCTCTGAAATACAGTCCTGTTTGTGGTCAGGTCATTCTGGGAGAAAACTTCTTGAAGTCAACCATAATTTGCATGTGTGAGATCCTGTCCTTATAGCCCCTTGTAGAAGAGTAAAGTTATGTTCTCCCTAGTGACTAGATGAGTAAATAGGAAAGGAGGATTAATCAACTTCAGAAGTGGGTTTTGGGCATAGGTTTGAGAATGCCCCTGTTTGGTGTGCAGTACTTAACCATCCCTAACCTGATGTCTGATGTCTCTGACCAGATCACTTGACATGTCTGAAATTGAGGCCAGGAGGGTTATGTGCAGTTCAATGTGTCAGAGCAAGTCTGCGGGAGGGCTGGTGAAGAGGAGACTCTTCCCCTGTGAGTGCTCTGCCTGCTCAGTGTGAGGGCTCGTTACTCCAGTGGCAAAGCCCTGCTTCCCTTTTTGGTTTTGTGCCAGCAAAGCAGTGATCCCCTTCAGCGCAGACTAGGGGCGAGATGCTGGGAACTGGAGGATGGAAATCCAGGGCAATGTGTTCTTAAAAGGACTCTTATCTTTGTGCAGCTGCAAATTGTGGCTTGCTTTAGTCTTTGCTGAGAGATTCAGTGGAGAGCAGGGTCAGCTTTAATGGAGCTAGAAATGAGATACAGCAGCACCCAGTCGCCTCTGTGATTAGTGACTGAGGCTTTTGCAGCTGCTTAAGGAGCTGGGCATCATGAGGTCATGGTTTCTCATCTGGGATGCTGTGGCACGGGCCCTTGAAAAACCCTTACTGTCTATTGACATAGGAAGGTGTTGGAGAGCTTACCCTGACACCTGTGTGCCAGTGCCCTTGAGTTGCTGTGTAATGTTGAAGGGACAGATCTTTGTGTCACAGCAGAAAATGGAAATGCCTCTCACTTAATGAGCACAGCTAGAGCAGAGATGCTTGCTTTAAAAAGATTGAAGAGGGAAATTGGAGCTCTAGAACAAAAGGCATCAAAAATGCCTGCAAGAGTCTGGTCAGAGTGAGGGAGTAATCTGGTAGGAAGGGGAGGAGGGACAGATGAGCAGGAGGAACAGATGAGCAGGAGGAAATGAGTGATTTGGCAGTTTTGGGAAGTGAACCCTGACTTGCACACGAGGCAGCAGGGAGACTGCACTGGGAATTGAGAAATTGGGATTGCATCCTCAGTCCTGCTGCCCACTCCACTTGTCACTTCCCCTCTCAAGGCCACTGGCTCTCCCTCCCTGCAAACCTGCCTCTGGCAACTGGACTTCCTGGGATGTGGGCTCTCTCTTACATGAGGGTGAGGAGAGGACCTGAGGAGAAGATGTTTCTGGTGAGCAGACGCTCCCTTCATGGTGCCGCTACCCCTACCACCTGCATAGTGGGAAGCTCAAATAGGACACAGTTGGGGCTAGGCAAGCAACAGAAGGCACTGATCGCTGTGGACCCCACTACTGACAGCGTGTGCTGGGACACTGGTCCAAATTTGGCCTGGAGATGTCCAGAGAGGAGCTCTGCTTGCAGAGAAGAGCTGATTGTTGCTGAAGAAAATGGATGAAGATGGAGCTGGATGGCTGTGGCCATGGTTGCTACCACAGTGCTAGGGCTGGAGGAGAGCTGGGGTAGGGGACTGGATGATGACAAAAGGAGAGCAAAGCAATTGGCAAGGTTATGTGCCTGCTGGGTGGCATGGAGAAGGCTGATAATAGTTAGTGCTCTCAAGCGCTTTATAGCTTCGGAGCACTGAACAAACATTAACGAATGTAAAGGATAGCAGCTTTGTCTAGTTAGAGAAGGAAGTTAGCTCCAAATTAACTTTATGATCCGTGAAACTGAAGGTTATTTAAAAAAATAATAACATAAATGGAAATGCTGAAGTTTTCCAGAGTCGCTGAGTATGCTGCTTGTTGTTTAATGCCTTCCATTTTTTCACTCCCAGACTGTGTTTTTGGCTCAGGAACAAATTACAAGCAATATCAGCTTATGCTTGGATTTGAACCCGCATTACTCTTAGTCAGCTGAAATATTTCCCCTTATCACTGTTCCCATAATGTTTATTTTAGACTGGATAGCATCATGGCTTTTCTACTAGCTGTAGGGAAGAAGTCAGCCTTTGAAATAGCCCAGCACCTTGGAAAGAAATGATCTCAGAGCTGGTTTGGTTTCCAAATGAGGTACAGCTTCATTTTTCCACCAAAAGCTTTATGCAAGGCTGTATCCCAGAACGGTTCATAGCGTTAAAAACCCAGGAGGCAGCAGATGGATGGATTGCTGACAGACTGAAAATGGTGTGATGAACATCAAGCATCCAGACATGATGAGGCCAAGGTGGAAGGAAGGTTGCAAGGGAAGGTGGATGCAGAAAGGTCGAGCGAGTTGTTTTGGACAGGAGATGTGCAGTCAGAGGTAGATGCGCAGTCAGAGATAGATGCCAGGATGTCCAGCATACTGCAGCAGAGAAGGTGTTCAAGAGGAGGATGTGGTGAAGAGCGTGTTCCCATCAAAGGGCAAGGAGCCTTCTGTGTCCTGGACCGTTGGTATGAGGAGGTGGAGGAAGGCAGCTGATAAAGGAGAAGGGGCCCAAGTCCAGCCTCAAGAGCAGTGGTGAAGATAGGAGAGGGGCTGCCCTGGGAAGAGGCAACATGGTGTAGCCCAAATTATTTCCTCCTGTGCGAAGTGGTCTGAGGGAGAGTGCCAGTGCCTAGGGAGGCAGGGGACGGTGTGAGTGTTGTCTCTGGAAGCTGCCGTCCTGGCCAAGGCTCTCCCGGTGCTGTGTGTGTGGAGGGAGAGCCGGCAGGATTTCCTCTCTGCAGCACTGGCTCCCGGCTTAATAACTAACCAAGCAGTCGAGGTTTATCCTTCCATTGTGGAAGAGAATTATTTACATAATACCACTCGGCGTAATCTTTATTTAGCATTGTTTCTCTGGTGGAACACTGGACGGAGTGGCCGTGCCCAGAAACGCTGTTTTGGCCCAAATCTATGGAAAGTTAACCCTTGCTGTCTGGTGTGCTTCTCCCTGCCCATGCAGGGAGCTGGCTGGGAACCAAAGAAATAACTCCGGTGGCACGACCATCTGTGGGACACTTACCTCTTCTAAATCCTGTTTGCTACAGGCTCTGGGCTGGTGCTCCTTGCTGGTATCAGTGCTTCTCACCAGCTTCCCAAGCAACACAGTTAAGGTTTGTCCTGTGCGTGTTAGGGCAAGAGAGTGGTTTGTACGGCACTCTTCTGTGTCTCTATGCTGAAGAAGGCAGAGGGAAAGAAATGTGTCAGTCTGTGGGTGGACGATGACAGGATCTGGAAAGGTTCCTGGTGTGGATCATCCTGTTGTCTGTGATCAGTCCCTGAGGACTCTTGACTCCCAGACAGGCAGGTTTTGTCCTCGGGGAGTGTGTAATTGCAAGGTCTGGAGGCTCAGGTGGTTGTGTCAAGAGCTGGGATCTGACGATTGCAGCACACTGTGGGTGAAGGACTGGAGTGGGGTGCTGGGGGGAGGGTGGCAGTGAAAATCAAGCTTTCTGAGAATGTGCCTGTACCTCCAGCTGCACAATACTGGCTAGAGAGGGTGGAGGGTGTCTCTCTGTGCTGTGGGATGTGTGGGCTTCTAGCAAGCTGTGGCAAACAACGGAAAGTTTGGTTTCTTCTGAAAATATTTTAAAACCTTATGAAATTATTCCAAATTATAGGACCAGGTCTCAGCTGCGTGGTACTTGATCACTTCGAAAATAGCTCAGTCTTTGGCCTCTGCAGGCCCCTCAAATGCACACCTCCCAGCGCTGCAGAAACCCTGGTTAGTACATGGTTTATGGGTGGCAGCACCTGGCTCGTATAGCAGAAGCACTTTGCAGCTCTGTATGAGTGTTTACTGCTGAGCCCTCGTGATCTCCTTGGCTTGATGTTGCAAGGAGATGATTTTGTGAAGGCTGTGAGTCCCTGGTGATTTACACCAGATTACCCAGGAGTACAGGCACAGGCCAGGCTGGATGTTGGCATGTGATGACATCTCCTGTCAGCCTTGCCAGAGGGTGTTGCAGATCCTGTGTCAGTTTTATGCTGGTGTTGTGGACCTTATATGATCAAGCCTGAAACTTGCTGGAACAAAGGTAACTTGTTAACACCCTCCTTGAACCAGTTACACCTGGCAGAGTGAGTTTGCTTTGGATCAGTGCTGAGATGGGTGACTGCAACATTCCCAATCCACTGCTAAAGCTTTGTCTACTGACTCGTCAAGCCCTTGCTGTTACCATCATGCAATTCATGGTATCATCTGGTATGTAAATCTTGGGTGTGTAATACAGCAGCGGTGGCTGGTGTCAGAGCTGGGAGGTTCCTCCAGTCGTTTGCCTGGGGGTGTTTTTCCTGCATTGAGACCTTAAATAATTGTGTCTTACTCTTCTCTGCCACAGGAGTTTCTTCTCTTTGGTGAAGGGGATGACTCTTTCCTGTTGAAAATACTTCCTTGCTGAAGCTCTTGTTTTTCTGTGGGTACCTTGTCATATAATTCCATTAACAAACTTTCCATCTTGAAAGCAGTTACAGCTTTTTCTTTATTTTCCCCCGCAATGTTTCAAGCGCACACCAAAGGCTCAGCCTCGTTTCTAGGTCACTGCCCTGCCCTTTCATTTCCCCCCTCACGTCGAAGTTGGTCTGCTTGTTTTGATTTGGTGTCCACAGACAAAACCAGGCAGGCCAGTGAAATTCATGTTTCCCTGCAGCCTTGTTCCTGTTGCGTGAGGGTGTGTGACTAACAATCTCCAAATGCTAGACCAGAGGTGATTAAAAACTGTCAAAGAAACACAATGCAGCGAAATCTGCGTTGCAGGAATCTTGTGCATCCACTGTTTTGGGAAAAGTCACTGGCACTGGCAGTGGAAAAAGTCATCAGTATTCTTATTCAAGGCTTTGTAGTCTTAAGTGTATGTCATTTCTTGGAGAGGTGCTGATGAAGCAGCCTGAGTGTATGCAGGCTGTGCAGAAGGCTGGTTGCTGCTGGCTGTGTGTGGGGGTCTAAGGCTCTAGGACTGCCTTTCTGCACTTGCTTGGCTGAGTTGTTTGGAATTCTGTGCTGCTGTTGAGATGGTTTTGCACAATGTGGTACAGGCACCTGGGCAGCTAGCTCAGCTGTGGGCTTGTGGCTGGAGCTGCTGAGCATGACTGCAAAGGGTAGCGGGGTGAAAGGCCGCTCTGCTGCCCAAGTGGATGCTTGAGTGGATGTGAAGAGCTGAAAAGCCTACTGTGGAGTGGCACATGGTGTCTGCTGCTTGCTCTGAGCAAGTCCAAGTGCTTGTATTTTACTGAGCTGCAAAGCAATGGATGTTCAGAGGTTTTTGTGCAACCCTGGTATTGGGACTGTGAAGCAGTTGTCATGTCATCAGATGCACCAAGCATCTTCATTTTTGGAGCAAATGATCCTGCTGACAGCATGTATAGAAGGTGTCAGCCAGCCCTTTTTTCTTCTTCTTTTTTTTTTTTTTTTTTTTTTCATTTGTAGGTCTTAGGCTTGGCTTGGCTTTGCTCTCTTGACAGGGTAACTGCTAAATTTTTGTGGTGTTTTTCTCATTTTTGATGTCTGTGTGTCTTCAGATGGCATGATTAGAGATGCACGTAAAGAGCTGCTGTGGTTTTGGTCCAGAACTTAGCCAGTTGTCAGCAGCGTTCCTGAGGGTTGTGTGGTGATGGACTGAGAAACACTGCAGGATTTTGGATTTTCTGTAGCATTATGAAACTGAAGTAGAGAGAAGAGTCAGTGTGTACCTTAAGGGTTGTAGTGTTCTCCATGACTGGGGAAACCTAAGGTTTGCATCTTCTAAACTGAGACTGGTGGTCATGAAATCTAAAGCACTTCTGTGGATGTCCTTAAAATCTGCCAGCAGCAGTTGAAAGCTGAGAAATGAGGAATTTGGTTTGCTCAGAGGTGGAGGAGTCATGCTGCAGAGGCAGACGTGAGCACCCTGGTTGCTCCCGCTTCTCCTGCCAAAGACAGTGCGAGCTTTGCTGTTGCAACGAGACAAGAACTTTAAGCTCCATCTGTGGCTTGGTTGTGTGTGGGTTTTTATTTTATATTTTTTTTTCTCTTGTGTGTTTTGTTCAGTTGTGCTTTTTAAACGTCTGTGAATTTCTTCTCGGCAGGAGGCTTTATTCCCCACACAATGTATTATTGTTTGTCTTGCTCTAGTTCCTCCTTTTATGCGGAAACACCTTGAACCTTTGCCTGAGCTGGAAGATGGGTTCAGAGGCAGAGGGCTGGCTGCAGGCATGGGGCTGTTCCAGGAAGAACAAGTCTGTGCACGACCCTTCAGCCTTGAGTTACCCGGCTGCCGCTCCAGGCGTTAGACGTGTTTGGCTAGCGCAGGCACTCCCCTGTGTTTTAATCAGGCAGTCTACACATACTTATTTGTGTTTTATGGAGGCTGATCTCTAGGGTAAAGAAGGCTGTAGCCAGGAAGGAGCAAGTGTTCACACTTGCCTTTTTGAACTTCTGGAGTATTTTTCCAGTTAATTCTTAGGTATTCCTGTGTTACTGAATACAGCAAGAAAAACCCCAAGACCAATGAGGTGTTAGGAAGCAGCGTTTCTTTACTTCAGACCTGGACACATAGGGAATTGCTCCACCTGAGTGTACCAAAGCCAGTAGAATTCAGGGAATATCTGCTTACATCTCATAAGTATTACTTTTCTAAGAAGTGATTAGCATATTCCTATTAGTTTATGGAATTTGTTACATATGTAAATCTGCTGCACACATGCTCGTTATATATGTGGGGGTCTCCTGATGGTCATTTGGGGTGTCCATCCTCTTCCTCCCTATGGCTTTTAGCTAGACTTCTTTGTGCATGGTCTGATATGGTTGAGGAGGTGGACTGACCACAGAGTCTGTCTGAACTCTTTAGTGTTTATAAATATGTAAAGGGTGAGTGCCAGGAGGATGGAGCCAGGCTCTTCTTGGTGATGCCCAACGACAGGACAAGGGGCAATGGGTGGAAGTTGAGGCATAGGAAGTTCCATGTAAACATGAGCAGAAATTTTTTCACTGAGGGTGACCGAACACTGGAATAGGCTTACCAAGGGGGTTGTGGAGTCTTCCTCTCTGGAGATATTCAAGACCCACCTGGATGCATTCCAGTGTGATCTGCTTTAGGTGGTCCTGCTCTGGCAGGGGGGTTGGACTAGATGAGCTTTCGAGGTCCCTTCCAGCCCCTAACATTCTGTGATTCTGTAAACCAGTTTGCTCATCTTAACTGTGCTTAAAGAAGTTAAATTTATTATTGTTTACACAGTTAATGATTCTTAGTTTGCACAATAGATATGCTGTATAAGGATTGCATATTCCTTAATGTTCCCAAGTTGGTATGTTATCAAGTGAGGGTACAGCACCTACTGTAAAGGGCATGGCCAGCAGTGCTGCTGACCTGGGCCCTTTTGCATTAATTTGATAAAGGTGCCTGTGCTGTCCTGGCCATTTGCTGTTTGCTTTGCAGAGCCTCTAAGCCAGCAGAAGAAATGTCTAAATAAATGCAGCAGCTTTGCCTGGCAGTCTTGCCAAGTCAATTTGGGTTGTGTGTCGAGGAGGCAGAACAATTAGTTACAGAGACAAATGGGTCTTCTCTGTCTTCTGCACTCCCATCACATGGCCACCTCCTGGCGTTGAGATAAGCATAACAGTGAGATTGGTATTAAGCAACCAATTAAGGCATCTGCAGAAGAAGGGCGGGGGGAGGGGAAGTAGCAACTTAACATTAACCTGCTAAGAAAGGTGGAGCTGGGTTGTGTCTCATAATGGGTTTGGGGCTGTCAAACAAGGGTGATTCTTTCTGCCTTTTTCACAGCACCTTGATGACTTCTAGGCTATATTCCTGAGACATGAGGGGTTTGGTGGTTGTACCGACTAAAGGAATTTTCTACCTCACTGCCCTTCACCATGTGCTTCTCTACTGCAGTGCTTCTCACTCCTGTTATTTTTGACCCAAAGGTTGAAGGGATGTGTAAACCAAATAGCTACTTCTGAGCAAACTGGCCCTGCTTTGGGAGTAGTGTCAGTGCTGCAATGAGGGATGGGGAACCAAGGGATAGACAGCTTGAGACCAGGGGATCTGGTATTTACACAGCTGGTTACATTTCAAACCTATGTCTTTTGCAGAAGTAAAAGCACAATCTCAAAATTCTTCTCTGAATAGCAGATTTTTTTTCTTCTGTGTAGATCTGTGCTTATCTCCGTGTCTCCCTTTAGCAGGAGATAAACCAGTTCTGATGCAGGTGCTACAGACCATCATGTAGGATTCTGTTTGCATTCCTGCTGTGATTCCAGCCTGGAGTCATGCTCAGGCAGTTCTGGTAGAGGTTAGGAGCTTTCCTGCCACGGTCAGGGCAGCTAGGCAGGTCTGTGGTGTTTGCTGCTTCTCTGCAGCTTGGACATTGCCTGCCTGGTTCAGAACATGGCTGGGAGTGCTCCTCCGTAGCAGAGGTTGGACTTTTCACATCACTTCTGTGTGCCCATTACTGCTTTGTGTTGGCTGCTGGCTGCATTGCCTTTGTTCCTTGAACCTTGCTTGCGCTCCTAGGGAGACTCAAGTAGTCTGTGTTTTTGTGCCTTCAGCCCTGCAGATCCAGGGGAGAGCTGATGAAGAGGAAAGTTGGTCGGCTGCCATCCTCTGTGCTCTGTGGCAGCTTCTGCAAGCATCAGTCGTGGCTCAGGCACTTGATGAACAGAGAGAGAGAGGGGAGGGTCCTGTTCTCAGGAGAGTTTAAACACTCTTCTCCCAGAGCTCTGCTGGACTTCAAATTGCTATTTCTCTCCTTTTTCCAAATCTGCTGCTGTTCAGAGGTGGCAGTTTGAACTCCTATGCAATGTGTGTTGCAGCATAGAGTTTGTAACTGATGCAATGTTGATCATAATGAAGCTAATGACACTTAAAATATTTGCTTGTTTAGGGAAATGCTGCAACACAGAGTGGTCAATTCCCAGGCAGTGGAATAGATACACAAGGCTCAGCTCTATGTGATATGGTGTTTGGAGAGATTGACAGCTTTCCATCACTTCTTTGACAGATGGGGTTTGAATTTTTAAGGGAAAGCTGCATCTTCTTGTTTCTTCTGCATCTCAGAAGCCAGCATAAGCCAGGTGGAGGGCAGATCTCACATGCGTTCTGTTTGTTTCCCTGTGCAAATGCATCTTCTTGATGTGTCATTAACCTGGTTGCTCTCTGGTGCTATTTTTAGCAGCCTTATGATCTGCGGACAAGGAGCTCTTCCAGTAAGCATTTGTAAGCAGCCGAGCCCGGGGTGGGGGGTGTTTGTGCAGAGCCCAGGGCATCCTGGGGCAGTGAGGTCCTTGTCCCTGCCCTGCTAGGGGCCCAGAGGAGCCGGACAGAGCTTCCCACATCCCCAGTCCCACTTAAGGAAATCTGTGTAAAGCATTACTCTTCAGTCCCTGTGACCATGGTAACTGACTTGGATACATCAAACTTGACTAATTAACCTAATGGAGAGTCGTTTCCAGGCTGAGTCTCTCCCCTTGGGTTTCAGAGCAGAACTTGTGTTGTCTAATCCACCAACAGTCTCTGCAGCCAGCACCGACTTTCTCAGGGAGGTTTCTTTTGCACGTTTCTTTCCTAGGTCTGTCTGAGCTAGTGAGGACGACTCTGAACTGGACTGATGTCTCGAGCACTTCATTTGCTTTGCATTCCTTCTTGTTTTATAGTCTCTCAGATTCCCATGGGAGGAAGATCCCAAACTGGGATGGGAAACACTTGCTCTGATTTCCTTTTAGGGCTGGGTGAGGTGAAAGTTGGTACTTCTCTGCATCTCTCCTGTTCTGTACTGCACTGCAGGATCTTTTCCACCCTAGCCTTTGTTGTTTAAAATCTGATCAGATCCTCAGGCTTGAAACAAACCAGCACATCCTGGAAATGTCTGTACATGTCTTTGGTTTTCCTCATCTTAATACACTAGTTAAAGGCATTGCTACTTTGCACTCTTTCTCCTGGGTTTAATTATTATTTCAGTGATTGCAGCTGCAGACTGCATCAGGGACTTAAGAGTTCAACCTCAATTAAAAACCATCCTGTGCCAGGCAGATAGCAGCAGGCAGTGCTGCTGTTCTCAAGTGTCTCTAGCAGTCCTTCGAAACACCATGTGATCAGTTCGGTTGAGAAATCTGAGTAGGCAGAAAACAGTTTCTGGGATAAACTTTGTGAGTGCTTCTCAAAATAGCCTGAAAGCAAGGTTTTGCTTTCCACAGCCACTCTTGGTTCTTGAGGCTGGTCAGAATTTTAGGTGGATTACTAAATCATGCTAGCCTCTGATTGTTAAAAATCATTAAATCCATGGGTTGTTTCTTTTGTTTGTTTTTGTTTCTTTTTGATGCTGCCTCTGCTGTGTTTTAAACTGGAAGGATTTGCATTTTTGTGACTTCTTTTAGCCTTTAATTTTAAGTACTGGTACCTTTTCTTGCTTGCAGTTTCAGCTTTTTATATTTCTCAGCAAAGCTGAAATCACTGTGCAGTTGATGACCTCATGTTTGACCCTTCGAAACCTCTTGGGCAGCTTGGCAAACAAATGTGCTGTGAGAGGAGCACATGAGAGGAGCCTGAGCCATTGCACTGATCAGTCATTGACTAGGACTCTTGTTTTTCTTCCTTTGAAGATCTACTTAATCATTGGCATTGCAACCCCCACTGTGCTGGGCACCTGGAGGGGTTCACCACCCGCTCTCCATGATGTGTGGGGTGATGTGGAAGATGGCGGGGGGCTTTAGAGAGTCCACTGCTGTAATCAGGTTTTACTGGGCAAGAGATTGTCATTGATATCCCTGGGATTTGGTGTCTATATAAATACACGAGCCAAGCTGCCTTTAAGTGTGTAGGTTCATGTCAGTTCATTTGTCTAGTAATAGTGTAGGGAGCATCCCACGACTGCGGTCCTTCCATGTAATTTTTATTCCCAATATAAAACATAGATGCTGATGAGGGTGAAAATCCCTGTTAATGCTGGTGCAGCTCCATGGAAGTGGCTGCTTCAGACATGGCTCATTTCAAACCTGGTTGAGAGGTGGGGATAAAAACTGCATGGCTAAAAGTGGTACGCTGATGGAGACTGCTGCTTATGGGCCTGGGTGTGCCACGTGGGTGACTGAAAGTCTGCAAAGCAGCTCAGAGTCCTCATGGTTCTGAGTTGGTTTTCCACTCTTAGTACCTCAGGGTGACACCGAACTCTGCAACTGAGAGTTCACACAGGAAAAATGGGAATGGCTTCTTTTTGTTGGGGGAGGGAGGAATAAGTCTGCTTGTATAAAATGCTCAGGATCCTTCTAGCTCGTGGCTTGGAAAATGGGAGAAAATTGATGGAGTGGGCTGAATGGCACGTGGAGAGTGGCAAAGTCCTGGCTTTCTGCGAGACTTATTTAATGAACTTTCTTGTCCTTCGTGTGTTGCTGATGTCTCTGTGGAACTGAATTTTATTGGCAAAAATGCGATTTGAAGGGATATTTGAGATTCAGTCTCAATTGCTTGCCTGAGGGCGATTTAAAGCTAGGTTTCCAGAGTATCCTTGCTCTTGCGGTGGCTTTGGCTGTCCCCTCCCAAGCTGGCCCTCTGCACCAGGGGCATCTTTGCAGAGAGCAGCCTCTGCTTCACGCTCACCAAGAACTGAGCAGAAGCCATGAAAAATGCTGTTCGGGTGACAGCAGTTTGGGGTAGCTCTAGAAAATAATTTTCTGGTGGTGGATAGTTCCAAACTATTTTCCTCCCCCTCCTTCTCCAAAACAAAAGGAGATGAAAGGATTCATTAGGAATTATTCACTCAGCTCTGCCGCCTGTCTGAGATATGGCTGTCTGCGTTCATCCCCCAGCTCAGGGAAGGTCAGAGGGCATCTCCCTGGGGAGGATTTGCTGTTGACTGAATTGCACTCTGTCATTATCCTCCTGGATAACGAATGCAGTGGCCTCATTGGCACCGGCTTCAGAAAAAGCACGGTCATCTGCATGTGGCCTTGAGGCGAGAGGCGAAAAACCCAAGGAGAGCTGTGTGGAAAACCTCATCTTGTGGGAAAGATACAGGATGGACCCGGGTGGCTTGGCACAGTGGTTCACTTGCTGTGTGGTGTTGAACAGGTCTGTAGCTGCCCTGGACCTCTATTACCCTATTCTTCCTTGGGAGGTGGAGGGACATGGCAAGAGGGTTTAAAGGACTATTCCCCAACCCCCCCCTTCTGATAAGGTGAAATGAGTTCATTTGCTCCTGTTTTCCTCAGTGGAGAGCATGGTTTGCTTTTGACACAGTTTGAGATATTTTGATGAGATTTAAACTGTTGTGTGTGGTGGTTTGTTGTTTTTTTTTCTGTTTGTATTGTTTTGTTTTCAGATAGGTTTCCTGAAAGAAAAACATACAAATCCTCCTGAGCTAATTGGCGTGTGATTTGAATTCAGCTGCTACCTTGGAAGAGCTTTTCCGGCAGCTGATCTAAATACAACCTTTGCCACAATATTATGGGTTGTCAGTCAACGCTAAAGGATCTAGAAGTTACTGGTGGGGAAGAGAGATGTGTTTTATTTGATATGCTGTTCGAGTGTCATAAAATACTCAAGATGTGTGTAAGACCCTAATGGAGAGAGACTGTCAGATGGATGAAAGTCTTGGTAGCTGGAAATGAGTAAGAAAAAGTTGAATGCTGGAGCCCATTGGGCTGCCTGAGGAAGCAGACATGAAGAAAGTTTACTTTTTAAACACCAGTTTCAGATGATAGCCACTGCCTTCTGACAGCTGCAGGCTTGGAAGGGCTCCGGGCTGTGCCCTTGCAATGTGTGATTGCTCGTTGCTGAACTGCATGGGGGTGGCCAGATGCAGCCCTGTGAAGTAAAGTTATTAAGCTTCAAATGTTGGCCTTCACTGCCTTTGGGCTAAGTTGGCTGCCTAGAAGATGCTGCGATAAAATTGCTGGCTCAAATGATTTGCGTCCCGATGCCGAGCAGCAGAGAGGAGGGCAGGAGTTTGTGTGTCTGCTTATTGCTGTCATCCGTCTTGCAACCAGAAATGTATGAAATGGCCTTTTGTGTTACAGCGCAGAGTGTGAGAGTGCATGTTTAAGTGGTTAGCAAATATATCCAGTTGCTAGATGGAATCACATCACTGTCTTAACAAATACAGAGACAGCACACATCCGGATGTCCTGACAGTACAGGTACAGGAGGAGGTGGTCTTTGAGTTTTAAATCTCATACCCAAAGCAGAGTCATAATTGTTTGAAATCACTGTAATTCTGCCACCAGCAGTAAAGAATGTAAAATTATCTTGTGCTGTAATAAAACAAACAAACAAACAAAAAATACAGCTGCCTGAAAAATTGTAGTCACTGTAATTCAGCCTGAAGTGTGTGGAGCTGGTTGTGAATCAGTTTAATTGCTTCTGGGGGTCTGATCCTCTAGATCCTTATTGCTGCAAGAAATTCTTCTCAGAAGGGTGGTTGTCTTGGGGCTGGCATTCAGCTCTGTGATGCATGACCAAGTAGTAGCTTGTAGCGTTCATGAACTAGGGCAGAAGTAGATCCCTTTATTCAGACAGAGCTGTATAAGCCTTCAGTACTCTATAAGGCCCCAAATTTGCCTACGCTATAAATAAGTCTGTGGCTGCGTGCTGGTGTGTGTTTCTTTTTTTTTTAAGCTGAAGGCAACCCCTTAAGCTCTTTTCTGCAGGTCTGTTCACGCTGCGGCATGGGGAATTCCTGAG
Source organism: Ramphastos sulfuratus (assembly GCA_013399055.1). Classification (NCBI taxonomy): domain Eukaryota; kingdom Metazoa; phylum Chordata; class Aves; order Piciformes; family Ramphastidae; genus Ramphastos; species Ramphastos sulfuratus. Next base: position 84,664 of record WBNM01032209.1, on the reverse strand, counting down.
AGGATTATCATGGTTTACTTGATACAGAACTTGAACTTGAGCAATGGCTTATCTTATCAGTGATAAAAGACATGGAAATGAAGTTTACGTAACCAAAGAGGGCTTGAACATGGCTTTCCCCCCCCCTTTTTCACAACTAGAACAACTCTTCCTGAGATCTCTCCCAAGTTCTTCCCTGCTCACAATTGCAGTGTTTCTGTTATCTGGTGCATATTGCTCAGGTACGCAGTTACTGCCTGAGTTCGTCATTGCCACAGCAGTTATTTGTTCCCAGTGCTCTGTTTGGAGTGGTTCTCTAAGAAAAGAAAAAGGGGTGGAGCAGGAGGGCTGCAGAGGCTTAGCAAGAAAAGCTTTTGCTGGAAAGCTTGGTATCTGGGCTGGAGAGGCTGTTGCTGATCACAGCTTGTTTGCAAGCTTCTGTGTTATACTGAGCTTGGCAGGTCATCTGAGCAGCAGAGAGCAAACCACTTCACTAGTGGGCTGGGAGCATGGGGCTGGAAAGTCTCTAAGCGTTGTGAGTAAACAACCCTGAGAGCCAGAACAGGCCCAGGAATAGGTAAGGGTGCTCAGTCTGTTCCCAGTGAATCAGAAAAAGTGAAGGACTGGGATAATCTGGTACTCAAAAGTATCAGCTAGTAAATAAATGTAATCAAATGTCTGCTGCCATGCTCTGCTGACCAATTGTTGTGACACAGGATTGGGGACAATGTTCAAGCCTCTGTGATCTTGCCTGTTGCCCAGCCCTCTCTGCCCAATGGCCAAGCAGCTGTGTGTGCAGGGGCTGCTGAGCTGCACAGGCTGCAGCTGGTCTGCAAGCCTGCCTCTCACCACCCCTGTCCAGGACTTTGGAAGGGATACACGAAGTTGATCAAACAGGTATGCAGCCAGACGCTGGGAAGAAGAGAGGAGCCCTGCCAGCCTGTGGGGTGTGTGTGTGCTTGCCCTGGTGTCCAGCCCTTGCCTTGTCTGTGCTGTGTAGGAGGATTTTTATTTTTTTAAGCACTCACTGTCACAGACTATGACAATGCCACAGGGGTCCAGGCAGTGCTGTGCTTTCCACAGAAGGTCTCAGCAGACAGTCGAAAGCTGGCAGGCTGACAGCACTTATTAGAGGTAACCTTCAGGAAATGCCACACACAGCCCGCGCTGAGCTTTCTGGCTCCGGGCACATACAGTATTTACACCACGCTTCTTGAGTTTCCCTGAAGGCTTTCAGCCTGCAGCTGCCTTTCTGTGCTCTGCCACCTGCCCTGTGTCCTCATGCTCCAGTGCCTGGGGTTGGGACTGGCTGCTGGGCTCCTCTGGCAGCAGCCTGAGCACTGGAGGGAGGAGCTGTTGGCACCAGCTCTTCCTCTGTGCGAGGCACAAAGGTCATCTCCTTTTGGCCTCCCAAAACAGGTGCTTGTGGCAATGTGCTTTTTGATCTTTAGATAAAGCCAGCACCAAGTTTCCACACTTGCATGTACAGGGAATGAGCTGTAAAGGGGTGCAGCACCTGCACAGCAGCTCCATCTTGAAGTGCAAGGGAATTACGTGGGTTGAACTCTTGTGTCTAAACAGGTAACTTGCTTGTGTGGCTGTGTGCAGAGTTAGAAGCCAAAACCTAAGATGCAGGACTTGAAAGTTTTCTTCAGGTTGTCTAGATGACGTTTCCCCATCCCACATAGGGTGGGAGAAAGGTAATGTGATCATATCTTGTTCTGGTAAGTGACGATGCTAAACAGCAGCATCTGAGATGCTTTGTGGTGACAGAGCCTGGACTGTGTAGGTGTGGAAGGCTGTGCTGTGCCCTCTGTTGGGACCTTCACCACAAAGGCAGTTCAGCTGTTTTCTCTGCTTCCTGAGGTTGGAGAATGTGTATCTGAAGGGTAAGATGATGGGATGTGCTCATCTCTGGCCTTGCTCTGCTGTCCCTAGAGTTGGTGGCTTGTGTCCTCTACAAACTGAGGAGTGAATTGGCAGCAGAAGCTGACTGGCATTTAGTTCAGTTGCCTGAGTTGGTTCTGCTGCTTGATCCACCCACTCTCATCCTGCTGCTTGTAGTGTGCAGAAGTTGTGTGTTGGCTTGTTGCTGTGCTCCTTTCAGTGAAGGATTGGTTGTGATTGCTGCTTGTTGGATCTTCCATGTGAAGAGCAGAAAACTTTTATTCTCCTGGGTATGACCCTGCTTTGCAAAGAGGGGAGCTTGCTAGTGGTTGACTCTGCTGGATTTATGCTTCAGGATCCTCCAAAGCCTGTTTTGGCACATGCATTTGCAGAGTGGGAAGCTTTCCCTCCTTTCTACCTTGTGAGCGCTTACTGTCAGAGGGAGCCCCAGCAGGGGCATCAAAATCCCACTTTATTATTATTAATTTCCAGTAATACTTATTCCATGTGAGGCTTGCAGTGACTTGGTGCTTGGGCTCCTTGAGTGAGGAGGAACAGGACAGACTGCCTCAACCTGAAGTGCCTTGGCCCTGTCAGCTCTGAATCCCCTGCTCCTCTAGTGTGGATTTAATTTCCACGGTGCTTCAAATGCTTCCCCAGTGCCCAGCTATCAATTGAAAAGCAGTGGGGAGGTCTGTGGAGGGGGGGTGGTGATGGTGGGGAATGACTTGTGGTCTCCATGGCAACCTGCAGACGATAAATGGATCAATGTGCTGTTCTGCACCATCTGAAACTCAAGCAGCGCTGGCTAAATCTGGGGGCTGCCTTTGCCTGCCAGCTCCTGCTGTGGGGCCATTAGTGTGAGACTGCTGTCACGAAGAGCCTTCCCCCAGTGTGCCTCCAACAGCGGGGACTTGCTGCCTTCGCTGCCTGCTCCTGGGGCTTGTGCTGGGAACCCACGCTTTGCTCCACAGACCTGCAGGAGTTTGGGTGTCTTGAGTGCTGCAGCACTGCCTTGGGGTTAAGTGCTGTTATGGGCAAGTTGCCAAGCATCCAAGTCCCTGGGATTTGAGAAGGGTAAAGGTAAATGGCTTGTTTCCCCTCCACCACTTCTTAAAACCTCCAGCTCTTTCTGCACAACCACAGGGAGATTTATGCTCCCCTTCCTGGGAGTTAAAGGTTTGGGATCCTAGACGAGGTTTGTGTCAGGGTGGTGAGTAAGGGCAGCTGCCTTTGTTCTCACTTCTGCTTCTGGTGGTGTGCATAAACATTAAAGTCTGTCTTCAAAGCTGCTGCTCCAATGTTTTCAGTGGCCAGATTTACTTAACAAAGAAAATATTGAGCTTCCTCCACTAGATTACGCAAAAAACTTAATCTTGGTGTGACGTTTCCAGTTTGCTGCTTTTTAAGCAAGAGGTCTCATCTGTGCTCAGGAATCACACCTGGCTTAGGGGTTCAACCAAAGGCTCTCCAGGTCTTGGCTGGGACCAGCCACTGGTGTTAATGGAGCTGGTGGGAGGCAGTGTCTGGCTCAGCCCAACCAGCCATGCTCAGCAGCAGTTCTTTGCTCTGTGCTTTGGGATAATCCCAGGTGTCCCTGGTGGTTTGAGTTCTGCAGGTCTGAGGGGCTGCTCTCATTGAGTGCTGGAGGTTGGCTGTGGTGTGTGGATCTGTGCACACCAGCTGGTGAGCAGAGGCACTGCCTGGGCTCTGCTGCTCTTGTATCTGGATGTGTCTGTGTGTTTCCTTCACATGGGCAGGGAAACTTGCTTTCTATTTTACAAAGGGCCTGGGGAGATGAGTTGCCAGAGGCTGCACCTGAGGCCTGTGATGGAACAGGGAGTACTTTGCAAAGCTCTGAAGTTCAGGTTTTTCTGCCTGGACTTACATCTGAGATGAAAACTAATATCTGTAGGGCTCTTCTCACCTTGATTTCCAAATGCTTTTCAGGATGATTGGAGGGGTTTGAATTCCTCGGCCAAGTGTGTTTGGGCAGGGATGGGAGTGCAATTCATTTCTCATTTGTGGCGTTATGCTTGTAATGTTGTCAATGCAGAGAGGGAGCCCTGCTGTCTGCAGTGGGGTGGAAAATCCCCGCAGCCTGCTCTCAAACCATGCGTCTGTTGTGGCTCTGTCCTGCTCTGCCTGTAACCCCCGGCATGCCCTGCAGAGCTGCTCTGGCTGGTGGCCTGTGACACCTTCAGGCATTGGTTTCAGCGATCACTGGTGTTGTTTATAAAGGCTCGATTGTGGGACAGTCTGGCCAAGTGATCTGAGCTTGTAATTATGTGTAGTGTGGCGCTGAAACGTCCAAGAAATCTGCCATCTCTGTTGCCTTGTGAATAATTTATGGGTCTCTTGACTCCAAGCTCATAAAAATCGATAACTCTCCTTGCTTATTTTTTATTTTTATTCCCACCCCCACAGCAGCAGCTTGGTTAAACTCTTCTATTCTTTGGAGCTGCTGGTGTTGAAAGGGCATGGCTTGTTGGCTTACCTGAGCAGTGTTTTCTTTTTGCAGCAGAATTGATTCAGGCTTTGGCACAGAGCTGCCTGTCAGTGCTTCTCACCAGGATGTTGGGCTCAGGTTACTGCAGAGGAGAACTGTCCTCCTCCCTTACGCCTTTTCCATGAGTCTTTGCTGTTAAGCCCCTGCTTGGGCATAGCTATAGAGTGTGGAGAAGTCAAAGTGGTTTGATTTTCCCCCCCCACCCCGTGTGTGTGGGGTTGTTTGGTTTTGGTTTTTTTTGGGGGGGGGTGGGGGGTTTGTTTTGTTTTGGTTTTGTTTTTCCTGCTCCAGCACTGTGGTAGCAGCCAGCAAGAGGTTAAAGCAGCTGCTGGGAGCGACTGGCAGTGGCACAAGGCCAGTTCCTGGCAGCAGAACTGCAGCCCTCTTCACCCAATAATTTGGATATGGATATGATAATTTATTCCTGCAATTTCTAGGCCTGTCGGTGAACACTGAAGCATTCTGATGATCTCTGCTCCCTGTCAGGCTTGGAAATGAAGGCTGAAGTGTACCAGCAGCAGCTGTGCCCTCTGTGTTGGGTTATTATCCTTTCAGAATTTAATAACGTGACACCCCTTTTTACTGGGTAGCTTGTCCTTCCCTCGAGGAACAGATCGATAACAGACCTTGTCTCTGGTATTCGGGTGTAATTGCTGGTGTCAGCTGATGTCTGGTGCTGTTTCTCCAAACAGCCCTGGGAAGCCTGGTGGGCGGTGGGGATGAGGGTTTCCTTTACAGGCTGGTGCCACACCACATCCGTGAACCTGAAATGAAGAGATGCTGTGGAGAGAAGTTTCACTGCTCCCTTCTCTTTCTCCTTGAGTTTCGTGATAGCTGGGCCGTGTGTTGGGGAGAGGGAGGGAAGAAGTGAAGCCTCCAAAGGCGGTGGGAGATAACTGCCTGTGAGCCACACTGCTGCCTTTGGAGGACTCAAGGAAATTAAAGCTGACTGCGTGGTGATGGCTGTGGCCTGCAGAGCATGCAGATTTTGGTAGGTTAGCCGTAGATGGAGGAAGGGTTGGGCTTTTCGTGGGGAGCAGGCAAGAGGGCTCTCCACTGCAAACAGTTTATTCTTCCTGAGTCTTTAGGGTAATTGAAGAGGGTAATTGCTGTACTTTAATGTCTCTAATCCACGAGTTGCCTGGGGAGAAAGGAGGAAATGATTCAAGTGCAGTGCAGGGGGTGTAGGGAAAAGGAGAGATTTACTCTAGGGCTGCTTGTCCCCTGGCCCATCCTCCTCCTTTGCTCTGATTTCCTTCCTCCTGGTTGCAAGGAGCCTTTGCTGGGATAACTGGTGGGATGCATAGCTGTTGTGAAAGAGAGAGGCTGAGCTTTGGGCAATCCAAAGACTGTTTTTCAAGGGAGCAGTACTTTTTTTTTTTTTAATGAATGGGTTTGAGGTGAGGATTATGTGTGGAAATATAGCACTTGGGAAATACAGGAATATAGTAACTATAAAAAGTCTACAGTATCCAGAACGAAAATAATACTTTATAAATACTTCCTAGCAGTGGAGTTGGCCTGTGTAATCCTGCAGGGAAAGAGGAGCAGAGTGATTGATGGTTGGCTCCATCCTGCTTTATCCCTAGATACAGAGTGCTGTATTAAATATGCCTGTCTCTTGGTATCACATCCTTAGCAGGAGGCATAATATTAGGTTACAGTCTGTGAGGCTGGCTTGGGGGAGGTCTATGGGATGGCATTCCTGCTCATTTCAGTCTGTGGCAAAACTCCTGTAGATGGAGTGAAGGCTGAGCTCTTGCTCTGTATTAGTTGAATTGCCCTGTCTGCAGAGAACATGGAATTACCAGGAAGTGCAAACCTATTTCATTAAGAATATTTGATGCCAGTTTTCCTAGCTGAAAGCTACCGCACACAAACTGGAGTGTGGGATGAGAACCTAAAGCCCAGGGGTAGCAGTGGGGGGAAGTATTTGGAAACATAAAACCTGCCCTGCGCAGCTGCATGTGCTTCCACTGGTCAGAGCTGTGACCTGCAGCTGGCCTGTGCTATGTACACATTCCCTCTTTTTAAAAATTTTTTTCTATATCCATTATTATCTCTATTTTTGTAGCAAATCAAACTGGGAGGTGGAGGGATGGGAGAGTGGAACCAGACAGACGGATATAATAGGGCTAAATCCTGCCCAGCTGTTTTCTCAGCAGCCATCTTCCTTACAATCCCAAGGAAATAAATGCTCCTCTTGAGGGTCCTGATGGTTAATGATGATTTGAAGAGCACACACAAACATCTCTGCAGATGCAGCCCGCCTGTGAGATTCCGGTCATGCAGCGAGCCCTGGGACCTCGCTTCTCTTGCATTCAGTGTGATGATAAATCATTCATAGCCTTGGCAAATGCAATTCTCTTCCTCACTCTGCACATAAACTGGTCAGGACCCTGAAGAAAGCCTGCATTTGTAGTCCTCAGAGGATGAAGCAAGCGCCGCGACAGCTAGGAGGGTCTGAAATTAAAGTTACAGGAAGGGCTCTGAGTGCATGGGTGTAAAATCAATTCTGTAGGGCTGGGTGTTTTGTTTTGTAGCTGTCCCAGGGTGATGAAGGGGTTAGAATAGGGATGAACTCCTCTCCCGCCCTGACAAATTGAAACTATTGCTCTGCTTTGCCTTTGTTTTATAGTGATCTGGGTGCAGATGTTGATTATGATGCTTTACACATGGCTCTTGTGTTCAGGCATAAGGGAAGAGCTGAAGAGTGCTGAGGTGGATAAATGAAGGGACCTGGACTCTGTATTGTAGTTGTGAAGAGTGCAGGTTCACAAAAGTCTCCTGATTTTTTTCGGTTTGTTCTAGCCTGAAATGTGCATCAGGCTGGCTGGGTGGAGGGTGAGCCTGGAGCCAACCTCAGCTTGGATGAGCAACCTTGCCTAATATTGTTCCCAAAGCAGGGATGAGTGACAGCCATGGTCAGACAAGTTCTTTCTGCTGAAGCTGATGTGGAAATGGAGAGCGTGAGGGGAGGATGGGACTCTATGTAGACACAATCTCAATGCACATTGCTTCAGCTGTGGTTTGAATCCCCCTGCTGTCTTGAAGAGCTGAGCTCCCAGCAGTGCGGTGCTGGCTCTGTTCACATCCCCGTTGGCTCCCCGCTGTGCAGGCTGCGTTGGCCGATTGGTATTCCAGCCTTAATCCCCTGGAAACCCCAAGCAGGAGGAATGCCCTTGGCCATTAACAGCTGCCAGATCCGGGCAGTGTGTTGAGAGAAGGGTCACAGGCTGGAATAACTCCATCTTTTGCTGTTTCACACAGACACCCAGCCCTTAGACTGCACTTCTACTAGTTTGGGTTTCTAGTTATGAGTGTTGCTCAGGAGCTACTACAGGGGAAGGCAGAAACACACAAGCACCTACATGCACTCTAGAAATATGTCAGAGTCGAGCTTGCTGGGAAACTCAAACCCAAGCATGACCTACTTTGAGACTGTCATAATCTGTAGGGGAATGCCCTCTGGATTAGATCAGTGTGATCCTATCTGGAGGAAGCACTGACTGAGTTGCTTTTTTTCCCTTTTTGTGCCTGAACTGAGGGAAGGTTTTTTACTTTTTTCTTTCCCTTTTAGCACTCAGAGTTGAAACCAGTGGAGATGTGCCTGAGTTCTGCTTTTCCAGTACTGGGCTGCACTAAGCATCTTGCTGGGAGGCATCTATACAATGGAAGAGTCTGTGCTTGTTTGTGTCTGCTTGGTGAATTTGACTGGCAGGGGTTCTGGTCCTGAGCATACAAAGATGCCTTAGCCAGTCTCCCCAGTACCTTCTTGATCTTCAACTGTTTCAGCCACTTTGGGCTGGTTCTTTTTGTCTTAGACACACTTTAATAAAATGTGATAAATTCTCCAACCTTGTCTTTCCCCTCTTGTCACCAGCCACTATTGATGCAGGAGCTAGATATTTTTCCTAACCTACAAATTGCTTCCAGAGCTCAGCATGGATGTTGCATATCCACAGCAAGAAGGGAATAAATAGGGAGTCTGCATTTAATTTCACCATCTGCCAGAGAGGGGGAACCCAGCACTTGCCAAGGAAAGATATTTTTTTTTTTTTTTTTTTTTTTGAATAAAGGTGCACCACACTTAATTTTCCAGGAGACTTTCTGAAAATAAAGAAGCGGGAATGGAAATAAAGCTCACTGTGATGAAGAGAAATCGCTACCCTTTGGCTGGGAGTTCAACCTTTGATTGCAGAGGTAAATTTGCCTCAGGTCATTCTGGAGGTCTTTCAAAGAGCCTTTTCTCCCATTTGCAGTACCTGGCACAGCAAGAGGCATGAGGAGCAAGGGGTGTTTGGTCCACTGGTGTGAATCGTTGTGCCAGACTTCAAAGAGACGTGGAAACACCTAATCTGTCGCTTTCAAAGGGAGGAATAAAATATTCTGATAGATTCTAAATGGAATCGCATCGGTGGTGCCTCTTCCACCGATGCCTTTGAGCTGTTCACTGATCTTTCTGATTGGGGTAATGCAGTGAGGAAGATACAGTATTCCCTGGAGGGGAGCAGCTTGTGAACATTACTGCTCAGTCAGCCTGAAAAGCTCTATTACAGACAGATTTAGACCCGGCTTTGTGCGCTGAGAGGCACAGCCTGGCTTCTGGGAGTAGGCTTTGTCTGGAGGACAGGTGCACGTTGGGCTGAATCATATTCACCCTTTTTATCTCTGGTGTGCACCACTTTCACCTGCTGTCTGGAGAAGGGGGTTGGTGAAAGGCTTAGAGCAGGCTGCGGCTGGGCTGGTTATCCGGTGTGTGGGTCCTAGCAGCCAGGCAGCTCTCCAGCAGGACTGCAGCATTGCTTGCTCAAACGCATCCATTTCTGGCAGCTCTCCAGGCATCTAATGAGCTGTCCTCGGTGAGACTGGGAAGGTGAGGGGGGAAATAGATTTGCAAACAATCCGACTAGTATTGATTTTCTTCGTTTCTCACACAGCCAGCTGGGTTTCTGTGTGCTAGCCCAGCAGCTGTGGGTCATGCTTGCTGCTGGTGAGACTGGAGCAAGCTGGCAGTGTCTCTGTGGGCTGAGTTGGGGCACTGCCTTGCTGTAGCCCTGGGGTTTCCTCATGTGGTCAGGCTCAGTGGGTTCTTGCTGCGCAATTCCTTCAAGTGCAGTTGTTGGGTACAGAAATCGTAGAATCAGAATGGTCTGACTTGGAAGGGACCTTAAAGATCATCTAGTTCCAACCCTGCTGCCAAAGGCAGGGACACCTTCCACTAGACCAGGGCGCTCAAGGACCTCTCCAACCTGGTCTTGAACACCTCCAGGGAAGGATTAGCCTATTCTAGTGTCTTAACACCCTCACGGTAAAGAATTTCTTCCTAATATCCAGTCTAAATCTACCCTCTTCCAACTTAAAGCCAGGGTGGGGCCTGATGTTGGCTGCTTCTTTTGCTGTTTTATGTGTTTCCATGCCCCAATACTTCAGTTTCATCCCTGAGAGCTTGCGCTTGCACTGACACCAAGTATTGTATGTCAAAAAAGTCCCTGGAGGTCTCTGTGTGTTATTAGGAGCTACAAAAGACAAACCAGTAAGGAGAAAAAAAAAATCAGGTGGATAAACCATCAGCCTTGTTGAATGTGCTGTGAGAGTGTCTTCAAGGTTCTGTCTGCGTTTCCTGAGCTCTGTAATAGCTTGCACTTATCTAGAGGGGATGTCATGTAGGAGTTTTTGGAACAGTATGAATATGGAAAAGAGAGGATTTCCTGAAAGCACAGTACAGATTGTTCTCAGTGTCTCAGCAGCACTAGTGTGTCTGAGAATATATCTTTCATCTTCATCGTGTTCTTCATGTCTGTCCCTCAAGGAATTTCGGCAGGGCAGTTGGGCTTATTCACACAGACCCAACTCTTCTGTGCTTCCCTGTACTGGTCATGTCTTGCATGTTCTTGGAGTATCATACCTGCCACATGTCCTGGAAAGACCATAGGCTCCCGTGGCTTGCTCTGCAGAAGCACCACAGCTGGAAACAGCAGAGTATGCAGCACAGAATAAGCCAGCAGCTCACAGATACTGTGGGATTGGGCTGCATCAAGCAGTTGGAAGAGGATCAGGTTGTAAACTTCTTGTAACCATGGGATGAAGGGGAGACCTTCCTTGGAGCTAACCGTGGATATTTGTCACAGGGTGGTTTTGGTGCTCCAGCCACTGTAGGGTGACCATGACTGATTACTTTCATGCCTTGAAGCTCTGCTATGTATCTCTTCTAAGCAGGAGGTGCTGTTTCTGAGGTTCCAGCCTCCCCTGGGGGTAGCTGAGCTGCTGCAGAGGGAGAGCAAGAATATTTCATAGAATAACAGGTTGGAAGTGACCTCAGGGATGATCCAGTCCAACCTTACCTGTCAAAAGCATTGCCCAGCACTCTGTCCAGCCACATTTTAAAAAGTGTTCAATGCTGGGGAATCCACCACTTCCCTGGGGATGTGGTTCCACAGGCTGTTTGTTCCCATGGTCAAAAATTTTCCTTGTATCCAATTGGAATCTCCCCAGGAGTAACTTGTAGACAATGCCCCTTGTCTTTTCCATGTGACTCCTTGTATAAAGAAGTCTCCCTCTTCTTTGTAGCTACTCTTCGAATATTGGAACATGACAAGGTCTCTCTTAAGCCTTCTTTCTCCAGGCTGAACAAAACACAGTTCTCTCAGCCTTTCCTTTTATGGCCATACTTCTGGATCTGGGCCATTGGAGTGGGAGAGCGTCTTCAAGGCAGCTTCCCATCTGCAACAGAAAAGCTCTGGTCACACCAGCAAAAACAGCTCTTAGAGTCCTGGCTCTGGCAAGTCCCAGAGCACAGCCCAGTCGGCCCCAGAGAGCAGGCTGCCAGATCCGGCTTAGCGTGGTCGCAGCTGTCGGCTCGGCCCCCAGAGGAGACGATGCAGGAGGGGAGGGAGGAAGGAAAAGTTCCCTTTGAAAAATAGCAGCGCCAGCAGGAGAGCAGCCAGGGTGAGGCCTATTGATTACATGCTTATCTCAGTTTCTTTTGTGCCTCTTTTTGGAGGCACAGTGTGGACAAAGAAAACCTGTGCAGGTCTGAGGAGAAGGGTGCTGGAGCAAGATCTAGTGTAGCCTTTGGGAGGTGAAGCTGCAAAGTCTGGTCTGTTTGAGCTTAACTAAACTTTACCAGAAATCCCAGCTTCTTGGAGACAGCAGAACATCCCCAGTGAGACAAGCTTCCTAAGAGGAAGTTCAGGCCCCATACTAAGAGTATGCTCTATCTGGTGGAGGCAACTAGCATGTGGGCTTGATGGGCAGCTCTGAAATTTTGAGGATGTCTTTGCGCATTGCTGTAGGAATTCATGAAAGTCCCATTCATGCAGCTGACATTAAAAAAATTTAAAGGACCATTTATGTAGGGAACTGGTCTTGCCCCTGGAAAGAGATAGCTGGCTCAGCAGCTGCATGCAGCTCAGTTGTGTCGCCACATGGTCTAGGATTTATCCTGCTTGTAAAATGCTGCATTTAAAGAATCTCTCAAGCTCTGAAATGCTGCCCCCAAAGCCACTTGTGCCACATTCTTATTATCTGACTACATTCTCTTATCTTTCAGCTCTGTACTTGCCAAGTACAATACAGATTAGCTATGGAGAATTTCCAGTCTTGTTGGAGGAGATGGGCAGTGGTGACTGTGAGCCATCTTCTGAATTGGGAAGCTGAAAAGAAGCAGTGTCAAGGTGGTTTACCTGCTTGGAAGCTGGGGGCCCTGTAGTGGTCTCCTGTTCAGGCTGTCTTGAATGGTTGTCTTTGTCAATGTGTTTGGACACCTTTCCCTACATCAAAGGTTGATAGGTTGGACTCGGTGATCTCAGAGGTCTTTTCCAACCTGGTTAATTCTGTGAAAGGTTGTTTGCAACAGACCCTTTAGTGAAAAGGTGATTTTGCTCCTCTGTATGTCTGGCTGGGAATGCTGTATCCTCTTGTAACTGAGCCAGAAGGTAAACTATGCAGGGCTTGGCATTCACAGGGCATTTCTGTTGTCTTAGAGCTGTGCAGAAGATGGATCTCTTGCAGCAGTTCCTTCTCATGTTACTCTGTAGCTGTTCATGTGAATACAAGAGCTGGGGGCAACCTGGCCCTGGGAAATGTCCTTTTTTACTTTTCAGGAAGGAGTGAAGAACCAGCATGAACCTGAGAAACAAGCTGGTGTCACAGAGAGGATTGGCAGCCATTCTTACATGGGCACTTGGACTGGAAAAGCCTTTGTGTCCCTGGGCATAGGCCATGCTGGAGAAGGATGGTTCTGAGTGAGCGCAATCAGTGTGACCAGCTGATGGAAGCAGATTGTCTTTCACTCTGTGCATCTTGTGCTAAAAATACCAGGGTGTCTTGGGAAGGGTATGATGTAGGTTGGAAAGCATGTGTGGGCAAAGGTATGGTAGCAGCCTGTTCCTTGGGGACGTGCTGGGGGAACTCCGCACTGTTGGGGCAACGACCCAGTGTGCCACGAATCAGAGGCTGCAGCCTCTCACAAGGGCCGTGGTCTCCTTTGGGAGGATCAATGTTCCTGGTGGTGTTTGGGGGTGTGAAATGTGTTGGGTGATGCAGCAGCTTTCCCAGGTTTCTTACAAAGCTGGGCTGTGTCCTCTCTGTGTCACTGACCAAGTAACACACTTGTTTTGTTGACTAGGAGTGGAGTGCTGGAGTGGGAGTGCACATGGCAGATGCCTGTTTGCTTTCGGAGAGCCTGGGGGTAGTAAAGACCTAATTAGCATTCTTGTGAAGGCAAGTCATAGGGAGACTCCAGGATTTGCAGGGAGGGAGTTGGCATCGGTGAAAACAACAGATTGCTGGAAATGTGCAAGCAAATTACTTGATGCTCTGTTGGAGGAGAGAAGGCAGCATGGCAGGGATAGTGGGAACAACCAGGTGTGTGGTACAAGGGCATGGGCTCCCTTCAACACTGACTGAATGGTGGCTAGTTAGTGTCTTTGTTAGTGCCTTGTGCTTTCCATTGTGAGCCCCTCTCCAATGGTGATGAGTGGGGAGACCTGTTTCAGGGCTTCTGCTTGAGGAAAGGTAAGCTCTGCAGTGCCTGAGAGTCACCAGCTTGCTCAAGTACCAGACTGTTGATCATCAGGACAGGAGTTAAGCAGCAGGTTGCTTCATCTCTGCAGTCTCATTTAATTTGCTGTTTTGGAAGACTTTCTTTGGAGGTGATCCAGGGATAAAATCCTTGTGTGAGGTCAGCAATTTCCAAAAGTTCACAATTGTTTTTTCTTGTACCCTTTTGTCTCTGAAGGAGGCTCTCTGTGTGCTTATGTTGGCTGGGAGAGTGCTCTTGGAGAAAACAAATTAACATTGGAGACACTGAACCTCCGGTGTACAGCTAATCACCCTATTTCTGCATTTGCAGTGTGTGCAGTGGGTTTCATTTATCATGATGAAGTTCAGTTGAGCACAGCTCTCTTGCTGGTCTTCCCGTCCTCTGCCTGAGGCACATATGCTTTCATTAATTTTCTGCTATTATCCACTCAGGTGTCCTGTGTGATCCAACATGCTTAATTTCATTCTACTGAGCACTAGCTCTTCCGAGCTGAAGTTAGTGGTGTGATTTGCAAGCATCATAAGGAAATTAATCTTTCTTTTCTGGAGGTAACTGCTTCCTGAATTTCTGTTCCATTTCGTAATACACTAATAACCCCCAGCCACCAAATCCTGCTCAACTGTGTCCCTTCAGTTTCTCTTGAACTGGAGCATTCCTTGTATTATTGTTGCATCCAGAGCCTGCTGAGGACCAGTTGTACTTGGTGCTGTTCCAAGTCAAAGCTGGTCAGTGTGTTAGATGTGCTATAGGCCCTGAGGATCGATGGGATGCAGAGCTGCAGTGAAGACTTGGAAAACATGGGAGTCGGAGGCCTTGCAAAAGGGAAAAGGACTGTGTTTCCACAGACTGAGCACGTAAATCCAGGGAACGTGGTGATGGATGTGGTGTAAAGCTCTCACATAGAATAAAGAAGATTATATAAAAGCTGACTTGAAAGGGGCTGAGTTTTAGAGCTGGCCTGCCTACAAAGCATGACCAGGGGCAGAGTCTCTGGTGGTGGGTAGGCAGCCAGGAGAGCTTTGAGAAGGCTGTGCCGTGGCTTTGCAGCCGCTTGATACTTTGAAAGTGTGGCTTCAAAGATGCGGTGCTTTTATTCCTGGGTGAAGGGGTTGGGCTCCCCCTTGGCTCCGACACCTCAGAGTCCTCTGCAGCATCCTCTGATCCTCAGATAATGGGGTGCAGAAGTGTCTCTGCTTCCAGCGCCTGGTGGTGTATTGCTTCTCTGCTGGACTGGAGCTGTTTTTCATAGCCTGGATCTCTGAGCTGGAAATGCCTGACTATCAGGCCCTAGAGCTGGACAGAAATGCAAGAAACTTGTGGACTGAGCAAATACCTCTTGTTGAAGACTGTTTGCACAAAGAAGTGAAGTTTAGAAGCAAAAGCAAACAGGCACTGGCTCAGGGAGAGGGCGAGGCAGGGGAAAAAGGCTGAGGCACGTTTGTCTGTCTGCAGTTCCAGTTCTTACTTGGCTGCTCTCAGACGTTAATGCTGCTGATCCAGAACTTGACAAGGCAGCTTGTTGGTACACACTTGTTAGACCTTTCAGCCAGCACAAGGCATTTCAAACCCATTTATGATACCTACTGCTTCCCTTGGAGGTCAGACAGTGGCTGAGATCTTGCCCTTTGGGCTCATACCGTTGTGCTGTGCAGGTTCGTGTATCAAATCTGATGAAGCTACTAACATAGTTGAGTTTCCTTTTGAATGTTCTCCTACTAAGTGTGAGTGGGCATGGCTGGCCTTAGAGGAAAGAGCAGCAGTGACGTTTTCTTTGTGCAACTCCCTTTTGTAGTCCCCACATCTGGCCTTCAGAATGCTTGTGTGGAGTCAAACAGTGGGGATCTGCAAGGAAGGAGGAGGTTTGTCACGATGAACCCAAATATTTAATGAACCGGTGATGGCCTATAACTTAGTTAAAGGTATTTTGGAACATCTAGGTGACTCTGCCTCCTCTCGAGCCTGCTGATAAGTGCAGGAATGTGGTGGCATTTGGTCTGGCAAGACATGCTTCTATCAGGTTTTCAGTAAGGTCTGTTTCCTTTTAAATGAAATAAAGATAAGGCAAGACACTTGAGTCCTTTGTGAGTAGAGCCTGTAATCCTCCACATGTGGGAAGTTCTGTTTGAGACTTTGTCTAGCCTGTCAGTAGTACAATGTGTTGCTGACTATTCTTAGCCTGCTTTGCATAGGTAATTAATTTGTCCCCTGCAGTAAACTCTCTGTAGTGATCATGCAGTAAATGCCAAACTTACATGGCTATGTGTAAGTAAATATAAAAGAAGTAGGCATGGTATAAATGAGTGAGATGATGAGATGGGTATGTAGAAAACACTGCACTGAGTGCTCACAGCAGGCTGTACTGTTTGCAACATAGAATGCAAACAGATAAAGCTCTGAACAGTTCGTCATCTGAGCCTTGAGAACAGTGTGCAGGTCACACTTGGAAAGCCTTTTCTACAGGTGTCCTCCCTTAAGCTCCCGCAGTGGCAAAGTTTTGTTCACTGTGTTTTTTCTTCTTACAGATGGAGAAATTGATGTTTGGAGACCTTAGGTGACATGTTCCAGGAAGATGTTATCAGAACCAAGATAAACCCTGGGGCGTTTGGTGGCTTTCCGTCTTGTGCTGGTGCTGCTGAGAGTGTAGCTTAGTCACTCTGAGAGCTGCCAGCTCTGCGCTCCTTCAGGCAGGGTGGCAGAGTGCACAAACACCAGCCATGCCTTTTGCCTTCAAGGGGCAGGAGGGACTGGCTGCCAGCACAGAGCAGAGCTGAGGATGAGAGCTTGCTTGCAGTGAAGAGGAGGCCCCTTATGGAAAGGGCACTGTATGTAATTGGGCTGAGCTGGGTGTCAGCTGTTTCCTGCTGTATGGCATTTGATCTGCAGCGGAGATCAAGTCCTGATGACGTTGTCCATTGAAGCTTTTGCTGTTGTTGTTTCAAGGGAGGCCTGTGTTACTTATTCATACGGTTTTCTGAAGTTGTCCCACAAGAATATGTTTGAGGGTCATCTTGGTTTTGTTTTTGCCTCCCCAAAAGCTTTTGATCTGTTAGACATCCTCTTTGTCTGTTGTTTTGTCAGAAGCAGATATTTCTGGCATTCTTGGTAGTTTAAAGGAGGAAAAGTTGAAAATTAACAAAAAGGCTGCTGTTGTGCATGCATTTCTTGCTTTGTGTGCAGAGTCTTTCACTGCTCAACTCTAAACAGTTGAATTACTAAACTTAAAAAGCATCTACTCTTTAGAAAGCATCCACGTGACTGTAAACATGATGGATAACAAGGCAGAGTCTAATGTAGTTGACACAGCTCTGTTGGTGTTTGGAATATGGGTTTGTGTGAACTCTTATTTTAAACTTGGGGGCTTCATAATTTACTGCCTAGGTGGCTAGTGACTGGTATTCTGCAGACAGCTTCCTTCTGGAGGACTCAGCACGCTGCATGGAGCTGGCTTTCTTCCCTGACCACAGGTGGAGGTGAAAGGCTGTTCCAGGCCCACCCTTGCAGAAGTCAAAGTGCCCCAGCCCAGGGATATTTGCACAATTGCCTTTCTGGGTGTCTTGCTTTTCCTGAAGAACTTCAGCACCTGCAGAGAGGCTTCAGTTTGCCAGGGCTAGAAGTGAACCAGTGCTAACCCACACCTGCCCACTGACCACCTTTCAGAGGCTTTCCTTTGGCAAGACAGCTGGCAGTTAGGGCTGTGGTTTGTACCTAGCTGTCTGTCTTCAGAGCTATGCCATGTGGCATATGTGACACAGGAGAGGTGTGAGATGCCTGTGGCAGTTTGCTGTGGACCAGGGGCTTGGTAGTTGTCCTCTCTGCTGTGGGGAAGGCTGTGCCTGTGGCAGATATGTCCCTGCCCTGCAGCAGCCCACCTGTAACCTGTCTTCTGGTATGCTTCTGTCTAGGGATGAGCTTGGAGGCTGAGATGCTGCAATGTTCTTAGTGTGTGCTGGAGGGCAAGGAGGTTTGCACCTGCTGATTTGTTTGAGGTGCTTTTGGGACTAGTAATTTGGTGCATGGGATTTGGCCATGTTGTTTTCATCTCTACTGATTTTTGAAACCTTTTCTGGTAGGGAGGTGAAGAGGGACAGATTTGTACCAAGGCAGGGCTGGCTTTCCTGTATGCTTTTTCCTCAGTCAGTGCCTTTTGAGCCTTGTATTTTTCAGGGTATGGATGTGCAAAATAAGCAGCTCTGTCAGCAGCTGCCTGGGCAGAACAGACAACCTGTGCAGTCCTACCTGTACTATCTGAACCTCTGCTGTGAGCCACAGTTCCTCACTTCCTTCCTCCTCATCCCACTGTGAATAGCTAACCAGTGCAGAACCATGATGGTTGGGAGGCCAGACTGGGGTTGAAAACTTTCCCACATGAAACACTCTGGCAGTGCCAGCAGAGATGAGGGTGAGAGGAGACAGCTCTGCTGTGCCAAAGCACTCTTTCATCTCTTTTCAGCTCTCCCTGTGAGGGGTCCTGGCTCACAGCACATAGATGCCTTGTGCAGATGTCTTGGCTGGGAAAGAAGTGGCCTCTTTTCTGTCCCAAACAGAGTGGAGAGATATAAGAAAGCTATTGACTTGCTTGTAGCCAGAGTGAACTGTGCCAGACTCCACAGTGCTTTATTGAGCTTGGATTAAGGCTTTGTTAGTCACTGAAATTAAAAATAAAAAGGAAGTTTAAAAAAAAAAAAAGTTTGTTTTTTTTTTTGTGTTGGTAAGCAAATTGCTGTCTGAGTGTTGTTTACCTGCTGGTTATTTCCCAAGCAAATGAGGGGCAGAGACAGCAACTGCGTAAAGGCCCTGCTTTCTCATCCTGCTCATGGGGGAAGCAGTGAGGCCCTGGGAGCTGCCAGGCTGTGCTCTGGGCTGCTGAGCCCTGGGTGGGCTGTCAGCAGTCGGCCAGAGCTTGTGCCCTCAAGTAGGGTGGCACATGTTCAGCGAGTCAGTGGCAGGAGCCCAGCTGTTAACGGGCAGGTGCTTCTCCTGCTGGTGGGAATTGCGGTTGGATGGTTGGTGGTGGTGAGGATGCCAGAGAGTGGCTGTGTGGGAAGCTGAACTTTTATTGCAGCCCTTTGTGTCAGTTGCTTGCCCTTTGGTGGAACACAGAAGATCTCCCTGACCAGTCTTCATTGCTCTGTTTCACTTCTGCTGGAGGAGAAACAGACTAAGTGGTCTCTTGTACTGGGCACTGGATTCACAGCCTCACAGAATGGCAGGGGTTGGAAATGACCTCTGGAAAATCCAACCCCGAAGGCTTTTCCCTCCTGGCAAGCAAGTCTTTCTGATGGAAAAAAATTCAGGAGCAGTGTCATTTACTTAGTGCTCTCCTAGGAAAGGTGTTGATCTGCTTCACTTTCCCTTTGTTGCCACTGCAAAATGGTGCTTCAGTGCCATGCTCCTGGCATGGCCTGCATCAGCGTGGGCAGGCTGGCTACCCTGCATGGAGCGATGGCTGTGATGGGTGCCAGCATGGGTGAGGAGCACTCTGGATTGTGTTCAGCCTGGGGAGGTTGGCCAGAGGACTGCAGCAGCCAGCTCTGCAAATAGGATGAACTGGCACTGAGAACTTGCTGTTAGAACATGGTAAATTTTAGCTTGAATTGTGTGCTGGAGCGTCAGCATTACCTTGTACCGAATGCTTCTGTTGATCTTGAATACCAGGGTTATTTGTGGGACCCTCGCTAGAAGAAGGCCATTGAGATACTGGAGTGTATCTCAATGCGTACTGTCTAGAGAAGGACAAGGAAGCTGGGGAAGGGTCTGGAGAACAATAGGCCTGGGGAGGAGAAGGGTCTGGAGAAGAGCAGATCTTCTGAGCAGTGGCTGAGGGAACTGAAGGTGTTCAGTCTGTAGAAAAGATCTTGCTCGCTACAACTCCCTGGAAGGAAGTTGGAGTGCGGTGGGCGTTATTCTCCTCTCCCTGGTGTCAAGTAATAGAATGAGGAAATGGCCTCGAGTTGTGCTAGGGGAGGTTTAGATTGGAGATTAGGAAAAAATATCTTCCCTGAAAGAGTGGTCAGGCATTGGAACAGTCTCCTCAGGGGAGGTGGTGGAGTCGCCATCCCTAAATGTGGTGAAAAGCAGAACAGACACAACAATTTGGGACATAGCCATGTGGTGCTAGGTCAGCCATGGACTCAATGCTCTTGTTTAATGTTGATGACCATATTTAATGTCCGTGGTAGTGTTAGGTCAATGGTTGGACTCAATGGTCTTAGAGGTCTTTTCCAACAGAAGCAATTCTATGATCTTAAAGACTGGAAGCTCTGCTTGACCTCATGCTTAATTTGATGGAGCCAACAGATCTACCAGATTAGTGCTCACTGCTTGTCTGAATTTATGTTGTCTTGCTTCATTTTAAGGAAATAGCTTTGCTTGGTGGTACCGCATGAACTTCATCTGAGTTGTTCTCTGCTTGGCACCTCTGCCATGGCTGGTGTCACTTCATCCTCACATTGCTAATATGCATGATGGAAGAAGTGCTCCTTGGGCTTGGGAGGAGAAAGGAACCCTTCTGAGTGTTTTCAGTTGCTAGAGAGCCATAAGCGATCTTTAATCTGAAGGTGCAAATTGTCATTGCAGCGTTTTCCTGGGGAAAAGCATCCCTGAGAGGAAATGGAGCTATAAATGAGCGTGGCTGGGCTGCTGTCTGAGTGTTTTGAGTGAGTTTGTGCTCTCCCTCTTGGCTCCCGGCCAGACTTCCCAAGGCAGCTTGGCAGGGCCGCGCTGCAGGCCCAGGTAGCCACTGTGCTGCCGGCGTGCCGCGGAGCCAGCGCTTGCTCGCCGCGCCGGGGCCGTGCGCGCTCAGCCCTGCTCGCCAGCAGCCTGCCCTTAGGGCCGGAGGCGTCCGCTGGCGTTATGCGGTTCGCCCACAGGCTCTGAGCATCTAACCTGGTAATTTTAGCAGCTGGCTCGGTGCTGCCTCTGAGCAGACAGGCTGGTTAAAATAAATAACTAACTAAGAGCACAGGCCTGTTTCCTGTGCGTGTCAATACTGGAATCACTTTAAATGGTGTGTTTTCCCCTGGTCACTGACCTAGAGTTTATTCCATTATCGACTGCTGGGTTACTGGCTCTTTGTATTCTCTGGTTAAGTGAACTGTAAGGCTGAAATCCTTTGGCGGGGATGATGTTGCTGGGCAGGAACTCATCTCTGGCTGACTCAGACCGGGGTGAAGGTGGACCCTCTGGCAACTCAAATACTTCCCCCCCCCCCCACCTCCCACCTTAATAAGCTAAGCAACACAGTGGAGTATCGATCCTGCTTTCATCTGGTAGCCCCAGGCTGCAGCAATTACCTTTGTGCCACATTCCTGCTGCCTTCCCACCAATGCCCTGCGTTTTTCTCCAGAGCTCACTCCCTCCCTTTGGTGATCTTTTCTGGGTTTGGCTGTGATGGGCTTTGCTGTTGGACACCATCAGTGCTGTGAGGAGCACACAGCACCAGTGTGAGACAGAGCTTGGCTGCATCTGTAGGTAAAAGCTTGCTCAGTTGTCTTGATGCTGTGAACATCGCAAAGTCAAGTTCTGTGGCTTGGTAGCGTTCTGTTGTTTCTCAGATTCTGTTCTAGGAGCTATTGACCTTAGGTGGGCAAATGGTCCTAAAATAACCATGCTCTGTTCTGCCCAGCCCTCAGTCTACCTTTAGTGGTCCCAAGTGAATATCATGCAAACCACCTTTTGTCTTCACTGGTGTTTGAATTAGTGCTGCAGTTAGTGGTAGATGTTTAGTCGTTGCCTCCATGTTCTTCCTGGAATACTGTGTTCAGTATTTTGATCCCTGATACACAAAAATGACATGGACAGGCTGGAGAGGGCCCAGAGAAGGGCCACAAAGATGATCAAAGGACTGGAAGCTTGCCAGGTGAGGACAGGCTGACATAATGGTTTTGTTGAGCCTTGAGAAAAGAAGGCTGAGGAAAGACTTTATCACCATGTTCCAATATTTCAAGGGTGGCTACGAAGAAGATGGAGATTTCTTCCATGTGACCCCTTGTAAAAAGAGCAAGGGGTGTTGGCTACAACTTAGTCCTGGGGAGATCCTTATTGGACATGAGGAAAATTTTTGACCATGAGAACAAACAGCCACTGGAATCATCTCCCCAGAGAAGTGGTGGATTCCTGGACAGCGGACACTTTCAAGATTCAGATGGGCAGGATGCCAGGCCATCTTATCTAGACCATGCTTTGAACAAGAAAGACTGGACCAGATGATCCTTGAATCACAGAATGTCAGGGGCTGGAAGGGACCTTGAAAGCTCATCCAGTCCAACCCCCCTGCTAGAGCAGGATCACCTAGACCAGATCACACAGGAAGGCGTCCAGGCAGGTTTTGAATATCTCCAGAGAGGGAGACTCAACAACTCTTCTGGGCAGCCTGTTCCAGTGTTCTGTCACCCTCACAGGGAAAAAAAAATCTGCTCATGTTTACGTGAAACTTCCTATGCCTCAGCTTCCACCCATTGCTGCTTGTCCTGTCATTGGGCATCACAGAGCAGAGCCTGGCTCCAGCCTCCTGGCACTCACCCTTTACATATTTATAAACATCGATGAGGTCACCTCTCAGTCTCCTCTTCTCCAAGCTAAAAAGCCCCAGCTCCCTCAGGCTCTCCTTGTAAGGCAGATGTTCCATTCCCTTCATCTTTGTGGCTCTGTGCCGGACTCTCTCAAGCAGTTCTGGGCCCCCAGTTCAAGAGGGACATAGAACTGGACACGGTATTCCGGATGTGGTCTCACCAGGGCAGAGTAGAGGGGCAGGAGAGCCTTTCTTGACCTTCTAGCCTTGAGGTCCCTTCTGACCTGTGATTCTGTGATTTCTGGTCTTGTGGCAGTGTTGGACCTCAGCTGATTCCATGACTTGTTTAAAACTGATTAAGACTCCTGGAGTGGCCAGTATGACTGCTTTTAGGAAGATATTTTTCTGAGATGTACCTGGAGCTTCAGGTTATTGCTAACATCGAAGTTGCTGGTGGGTGATTTGAGTACAGCCTGATCCAAGACTGCAGACTGTCCTTGCTGTGCTGCCTGCTTTGCATAAAGGCTCTGCAAACAGAGAGAAACTGTACACCTTGAGGCCAATCTATTAAGCTGTACTCACACCCAGTAAACCATCATCTCTCTTTATACCAACAGCCTGGGGCACGCTGTGCAGTGCTGAGGGTCTTCAGCCTGTGCAGAGGCTCTGTGCCGAGCTGCATGCTGAGCAGCGTCTCTTATTTATGGAGTTCTCTATTTCTTTAAGCATGAGCACTTCTGTTGAGCGTGCACGTCCTGCCTGGGACTGCCTCAGGCTCTTCGGGTTCTTTTACTGCTGTGGAAAAGTAGCTTTACTACAGAAATACTCAAAAATGCTGTTCTGTATGATCTGTTCATATTTCAGGTCTAATGAGCACTTGATCTTTGTTAGTGACTGATTTGTGTGCCTAGGTTGTAGGCTATGAGGGTGTTTAAAAAGCCTTTCTGTGTGCTGCTGCTGCTCAGCTTCCCAACCAGATGCATCCATCATCTTCGAAAGAAGCAGGGGAAAAGGATGGCTCATACTTCTGTTTTTGTTTTTTGGAGCCACTGGCATTTGGCATCCAAATAAACAGGTGTTCTGGCATGGGAGCAGAGAGTCCATGTCTCAGAGCTCCTCTCTCTTTTGGCACGTGAGGTTCTTCATGGAGCATCTATCAAAGAGCTGGGTTTAGTAACGATATGATTTAGGCGTTTTTCTGTGAGAGCATTGGTGAGGAAGTGCGTTGCTGGTGTCCGTGGCAGGGGGAGACTGGTGCAAGAGGTAAATGCCTCTGGAGTACAGCCCAAAAATTGCCTCGGATAGAATTAAACTCTGAAAGTAAATAATGCAGCTGCTCTGGGAACCTCTGGCCTTATGAGGCGGGTATTTGGGCCTCTGTCAGGCCCAGGGTTGTGTGCCACGTTCAAACGAGGTCACTTCTGCTGTTACCAGTGGGGAGATGCTGGGAATAATACTTCAACCTCTATGGAAGCCAAGGCTGAAAGATTTTGGAGACCAGGAATTTTGACACTTAGGCACACAAGATGAAATCCTTGTCAGCATGGGTCAACGTTTCTCCCCCCTGGTGTGACGCTTTACCTCCAGGGCTTGATCTCTAGGTCCAGCCATATTTGTTGCTTGGTGTGAGAACATCTAATATGGATTGTATGGGAAAAGCTTTCTAGTATCGGTCCCCTCTTGACTGAGCCCTGCTAGGGGTGTGTGCAGAAGGCAGGCTGGTCCTCAGGATCACCAAGGCAGCAAATGTCTGGCCAGTCTTAACTTTGTTTCTTGGCTTCTAGGCTGTGCTGATTCCAAGAACAAGGCAAACACTGTGGTGGCCTTATCCAGGGACCTCGCTGACGTCAACGGGTGCCTGTCCATTAACCTTGCTGGACTTTGGGTCAGTTTTCTTTGAAGGGTAGGCATTGAAAGCAAAGAGCTGCAAGGCTAGCTGAGGTCACTCTGCTCTTCACTGGGGTAACTCGAGCAAAGACAAGGGGCAGGCTGCGTGAGCTGAGCCTCTCGGGAAGGTCAGCCCAGATGTGATTGAAGGCAGAGCTATCTCCAGCTTCTTATGCCGAGCAGTTCTAATAGAGCTGCTGATGGGCCTCTCGACATCCACCTCCCTTTAAATGTTTATCTACCTGTCCTCAGGGTGCTGCGGAAAAATCTGTGGGGATGCCTAAAAGGACTGAGGCACCCAAGTGCCTGTGATCAGGGTCAGTGCAGCACACTTGGTTTTATTTTGTCCTTAAATAAAAGCAGCTCCTGAGTGAGATGGAAACATAAGCATGAGAGCTGTGTGCCTTTGTGTTTTGATGCTGTCTCCCTGAGCAGCTGGAGAGACACGTTCTGAAGTTCTTACTTTAAAAGGACCTTGATGGAAGCCTAGCTAGGGTGCTTGCCGGAGAGGGCTGTATGCCACTCTTTGGTGCTTTGTGTTGTGGAGTGCTGCATGCTTCAGGGGCTGCCTGTGATGTTCTTTGCAGCTCTTGTGACCTCGAAAAATCCAGACGCAGGCCTAGATCTGTAAATTGTGAGCGAATAACATTAGCTGACCAGGAAACGTGGCTGCTTGGCTTTGGAACTTGACAGAGCAAACAAACAGAGATAACAAGCAGTGGGTTTACTTGGAGGTAACGTGAATTCACTTTTTATTGACACCCACAGGAGAACAGCAACTTTCACCTCGTGTGACCTCTTAAAAACCACAGATCTCCCTCATTTGCTGCCTACAGTGCACACCAGCGGATGTCTGCTCCTCAAGTTGTCTACTGTGTTCGTCATATTGATGTCTGAAGTGTCTTGGTACCCTACTGACTGTTCTCCTGCTCCTTTCTTCCCCCATGCACATGTTGCTTCCTCAAGGCCTTTTGGCACCGAGGAGAAGGCAGAAAGTAGCATTTAAAGACTGAAGGATTCCAGATGTGAGCATGCCTCAGACAGTGCTGCTGGAGGAGAAAGCCATAATCCATGCAGGTGTTTACATTATGGTGTGGCCCCATGGTATGTGTGGATAAATACATCCCAGATAAAGCTGGCTGTTCTCGTAGGCTGGTTTCCTCTCTTCTTTTTAAACTGTAACTTGAAATCCACACTCTGGGGAGCGTGGAACTGTATACCTGTCAGCTGTGTTCCCTGCTGCAGCGTCAGCTTGGTGGCTGGAGCTTCACATTCTTAAATGTCAGCGATTAGGTGTTGGAAGTTCCTCTCTTCCTGCTGGAGGAGGTTGGAAGAGGCCCCTGAGAACTGTTTGCTGCAGGAAATGAGAACTGCCAAAATCCTCTGTTTCTATGGAGTCTGTGTGATCCCTTCACCTTATGAAGGCTGGAATAATCCTGGCACTGCCATTCTGGCCCCATCCTGGCCAGACAGCAAAGCCTGGTCCTTCTTCTGATGGAGTGATTAGGCTCTGCTGCGGTTCTCTGTGGAAACAGGCCAGAGAGGTAGCTTTGCTGTGAGTCTCAAGTCTCCTTCCCTCTTGATGGGAACTCTAGCACTTACATTTCCCCTAACACTGTGCAAATCATTTTGCAACTTACATTCAGGGAAATGGTTTATGCTGCACTTGGGGGGAGGTTGCATGCTAATGAAACCCAAAATGAGATTTTCCTTATCCATGGCTTGAGGTTTAATTTTGAGCATTTTGAACACAAGCTCCACGTGTGGTTGGGAGCTAGACAAAGTTTGTAGCTGAAGAACTCACCACTTCTGCTGATGTTGGTTCTCCTTGAAGATCCTGTAGTGACTGCTGTTGACTACGTTGGCTTTGTCATGGAATTGCTTACCTTTGTGGCAGTGATCTCAGTCCTTTTATTAACCAAGTAACTTCAAAAATAAGACCCTACCAGTGGATCTCTCGAATTTGCTATGTTACTGGAAAAGACAAAGAGCTAACTGAGGAGTAGTTTGTTTATAAGGATGCTTCTCAAAACTCCTGATGCTTCAGGCAAGCTCCAATGAGCAGGTTACATCCAGCACTTAATTTATGTTGGGGTCAGGAATTAATTTGGAGTGTGAAAAATGGATGTCACAACACTATCTCCAGGACACTGCATGATATGCTGATGTTCATTGCAGGGTGTGCAAGCAACTTGCCTGCATGGTGTGAACAGCACCTGTGCGCTGGCAGGGCTGTTGCCAAGGGATGGAAGGGCACCTTGGGCTGTCCTTGGTTTTGGGCTGCTGTCCATTTTTTTTTTTTTTTTTTTTGTAATGTATATATTTTTAAATGAATACTCAAAACACTAAGCAGTTTGATTTAAAGAAGAAATGTTGCAAGAATGAAGAAAAAAAAAAAAACCAACAACCAACCAAACCAAAACACGGCAGAGAATTACCTAATTTCAGGCTAGTGTCTGTACCATTTCACACTCTCTTACTCCTGTCAGTCAGGACTCTTTTTATATATATGGATTTTCTAGACAGACCTTGCTGTATAAGGCTGAGATCTTCCTACCTACTGCAGACTATTTCAGGGATGTGCTTGAGGTGCTGTTCCCTCTTTTCCATTTCTCAGCTGTGGTGCTGCATCCCTTCTGATCAGGCAGGGAATTGAACCTTCTAACTCAGTCCTCCAAGGAGTCTTCTGAAGCTGACTGGGTAAATGTTGCTGTGTCTGAGCTGCTGGAGAGGACAGGCAGGGCTGGCAGACAGGGAGGGATGTGGCTGTCTGAAGCAATAGGAAGGAGGATACACACACTGGCCAGTGAGGCTTTGAGGAGCTGGATCCTCCATTTCTGGGTTTGATTTGGTGTGAAAGGTTCAGCTTCAGGCTGTTGACCTCTCTGGCCCTGAAAGTGTTGCAGGAGCAGATGCTTGCGTGAGACCTTTTATGATTTCTGTCCTGACCTGATGTGTCATGCTCCGGAGATGATGGCTTTATAAGGATGCTCTTGGGTGATGAGTGAAGTGCTCTGATATGTCCCCTGGGCCCATGGAGTGTTATTTTTGGATATTTCCTAGGTGAAAAAGAAATACCAGGCAGCTGTGTAGGGGCTGCTGCTGTGACTGGTGTGCACAAGCATTAACAATGGTAAGTCTGGATTTTAATTTTTTTTTTCTTTGTTTTTTTTCAGGGGGTCCTTTTTTCCTTTTGGACCTTCTCTGCATGCAGGCAGAAAAAATGGAGGCATAAAACCTAACACATGATAAATGTCTCCATCCCTGGAGAGGTGATGAGTGTCAGGGGAGTGTGGGCTTGGGGCTGCAGCATTCCCAAATGTGTCCTCTGGTGCACCTTCCATCGAGGTGGGCCCAGAGCAGTTATCTGCAACAGTAGGGATGGAAATAGAATGAGTGGTCCGGTTAAATAAGTAATGAAGTTAGCAGGGTGCCTAATGAAATTAAATTCAAAATTATGGATGGATGATGCCTTTCTAATAACTGCTGTAGGTTTGTCATTGAGGTACTCTGCAGTGCCCTCTCAGAGGAGGTTTCCCCTTTCTCGGATGAATCTGTTGGTACCAGGGGGACTTTTGGTCTTGAGTTTGTGTTGGCTCATTCCTGCTGCTCTTGTGACCCTTGCAGTGTTGCTGTTCTCTTCTTTTCTGACATGTATGAAGGGAGTTGGGCTGATTTCAGTCTCTGCTGTTTACGTGATGTTATTCTTTCTCTTCCTACAGAGGGTTTCTGCTTTGCTCCTGTTCTCCTAGATGTGCTTCTTCCTCAATCACTGTGCCGCAGTCTTGCAGGGACTGTCCCGTGTCTTTCTCATTGGCTCGAATGCCTGGGGAGTTGCTCCTGCCTTTCTAAAGCTTTGGGGGCCTGATGGTAATCCTGGATGCAATGATTTAAGTCATCACTTCAGTTGAAAATAGTATTTTAATTTCTATCTTTCTGGGCTTCTTTCAAGCAGCAGGACTTTGAAGGTGTGTGTCAGCTCAGGGATGAGTGCTAAGCTGAGACAGAAGAACAATTTTGAGGGGAGGGAAAGCTGCTGAAATTAAAAACACTTGAAGACGCAGCCATCATTGCCACCAAAGGTCATTCTCCTCTTTCCAGACAGCACGTTGAGGACTGTCTCTGTGCTGTCCTGGCATGGTCAGGCCCTTAGTGCATTTTGAAGATGGGTTGTCAAGACAGAGCTGGCTCTGGCTGGCAATTACTGACCTTTGAGGTAATGTGTCCTTAGTAGAAGGATGAGAGTACATCAGAGAAGAATTATCATTATCATAACCATCTTTTCACATCTTCTGAGGAGGACAGGCCTGTTAAAGGACCTGTGCTCCAGTGAAAGGAGTCCTGCTGCTCCAGTAGATGAATGCTGGCTTTTCTGAAGGCAGTAGCAGATGTGGGGAGGAGAGGGAGCCAAATGACCACAGCTTCATTGCTGGCTCGTTGATTATAATTATCTTTTTTTTTCTTCCTTTTCCCTCTCTACTGTTCATTTTACAACAAGATGTAATACATAAGTCCCAGACAGTGTCTTTGCAGTATTCCAGCTTGTCTGAGGGGCAGGGCTCTGGGGGACCCAGTGGTTGCAGTGCGTTTTGGGCAGGGAGGCTGCTCTGCATGCATCGAGGCAGGGACAGCAGCTACGGTGACGGATTACAGAAGATCTTTGTCATATTTGGGCCAGAGCCTGATTCTTCCTTTTGATGGTCTCCCTGGGAAAACCTTGTGGGATGAACAGGAGGCTCTTGCACCCAGATTTTCTCCAGGGTTGGCAAGTACTTAGCAAGTACTTATATTCCCTATGCTGCTTTATCAGAGACTCTGAAGGTCCTTTGCAAACCTTGACTGGCCGTGACCCCTTCATGCTGTTGTGACCGAGTAGCAGGATTCTGAGCCTTGTTACCTGCTATCTGCCCTGTACCTGCTGCCTCTCAGAGTGAAAATGTGGAGGTAGAAGGATATTACCCAGAGACCTTACAAAGCCAGAGGAGTTTAGAAAACCACAGATTCTTAGTGACTGATAGAACCAAGTGACTTGCCTGCGTGCAGTGACCTGAGCAGGGCTCTGCACATTTCATGCACAGTTGATTTGAAGGGATGCTGATCATTTTCAGCATGACCTGCTAATTATTAGAGCAGATGAAAGTCTTTTTTCCCCCCCTTTCTTTCTTTTTAAATCCTCTTCCCCCTGCATGTTCTCTTATTCTCCCTGCTCCTTCCCCAAGTCCTTATCTAAGCTAATCAACATGACACAAACAGCCAAAGAAAGCAGTATTCTTACAGCAGCTATTAACCAGAAAGGAGACAGCAGGCATCTGGAGCCCCTCAGGAGGGACTTGTCTGGTATAGCCCGTTGCTTTTAACAGCCAAAGCAAGAGCTGCAACAGAAAAGGTTTAAGCTGCTTTCTTTTGAGGCCTTGATATGCATTGACCTGTATTTTATGGTGTAGATTTTTAAGAAGACCCAAGTGTGGAATTTCAGTAGTGATGAGAAGCTTTCAGGATGTCTGATACATCCCTGAGTAAAGATAAATGAATATCTACCTATATGACAGGAAAAGACATAGAGACGTCTTTTGCTAGTAGGTTTTCAAAAGTTCAAGATGTGTGGCTAGATCCTTCAAGGAAGATTCTTTCCAACTCTGATGGCTGTTCAGTGTTGCCACAGTGTTCCTTGGCAGCACAAAACACAGCTAGGGGAGGATAGTGTTAATTTAGTTGCAGAAGTAGTTTCTGTTCTTGCATCAAACTGGACACATGGGTTTGTTTTCTCTCATGTTTTAAGGTGGTTTGGTTTTTTTTCCTAACCTAGGGCCATGGGAGGGATTTTCCAGCATCCTCTGCTCTGGTTTAGATGAATACTTCAAAGTTGTGCTCATGGTGATAACAGAGGCTGAGACAGAGGACAAAGTTGTCTTAGGAATTTCAGCTGTGGTGGTGTGTTGGAAGGAAGCTAAGCAAATGGACACGATGTTTAAATCGTGTGTCCTGAATTGCTTTCATTTGGTTCTCATTTTGTAAGCCCTTGGCTGGGTTTTCTGTCCTTTCAGAAATCAGCAGCTTCTTATGAAATATGGAGCTGTTTAAAAACAGACAGCAGCTGCTCCATCCTTGCGTCAGCAAGGACTCGGCAGAAGGAAGGGGAACGGTAGACGATTGTTTAGCTGTGATACTCTTCCCTTCATTGCTGTTGTCATATTGTGTTAACAGAAGGTCTGATCAAATATACACCAGGAAAGTAAGACTTAATGTTTCTTTGTTCTCCTGGAATGGTTCTGGGAGGTGTGGGGGGGAATGTTTGAATGAGACTTTTATTTATGCTGTTCAGATAGCTTGGTGGTGCCTGTGTCGGTAGATAGCTTGTTCTGCTCTTATTTCTTTGGCTGGTCGCTCTGTTTTTAACTAAGGGAAGTCTTTACTTGGTTGTTTGTACAAAACCTCTGCTACGTGATAGAGAAACCTTGGGGGGGTGCGTGTGTGTCTAAATATTTAGTGGGGAGAGTATGCTGTGTTCACAATGACTTCCTAACTTCTTCTAAACTCCTTTAAAAAAAAAAATCACAAACATCTCAGCAAGAGGATTTAAAAATTGAAATGAAAAATGAGGAACATTGTTGCACAAGAACTGGAAGGAACCCAGATAGTTTGCTTACTGTTAAAATTGCGACATGACTGGAAACACTTGGTAAAGAAAAATTAATTGCCTGGTGTATTTGTGGTTTCCTGTTGAATCTCAATTTCTAGAGGAGGTTGAAAACCCCATGGATGTTTCCTCGGATTACTAGATAGCATTATACCTTGTGTGCATGATGAAAGAGCTTCAGCAAAGCCTGCCAGATATCCATGGCTTACTATAAAAAGTCTTTCCCATCTGGAACATGACTGTGTTCTCCTTTTTTGTAGAATGGTTTCTGCAGGGATAAACACGCAATGAAATTTAGCTTCGTCCAGGCTTACTTCATTAAAAGAAGTCTAGAAGCATCCTGCCTGTCCCTAAGTTAGTGATAGGGACAGGGTTTCTGAGCAGCTTCTTATGTCTTCATCTTTTTAGTAATGATCTGCCAGCATGGACTTGCTTCCATTTTGAGAGCTGCCTGAAGAAGGATGCTCCTGTGGTTGTTAGCCCCCAGGCAGACCTTTTAATGAGCTTTGAAGCTATGGGCAGGGCTGGCTTGTAAGGGAGGAGAAAAGGGTCAAGGGCCTGAATGTCGGTAAAGATCTGCTTTGGCCTAGCTTGCATCACTCTTGAATAATGATCCTGTGCCTGCCGAATTGCAAAGTCAGAGCTTGAGAGAATTGGACAGAAGTACCAAGGCCGCTTGGAGGTCGTTTTAGGTGTCCAGGAGTATGAAAGACCTGACCTAGTATCATCCTGGGAACTGCAGGAGCCATGATTTGAGAGTAGAGACCCCAGTGTGGCCACATTATGTTTCATGCTGTACATGGGAGGAACCTGGCTGGTAGATGCTGATCTCTGAGAGGCACCACCATGGCCAGGTGCAAAGCCACTTGTGCACCGAGTTGGAACTCCTTTTGAGGAGCACCTGGCCACATACAGGGTCACACTTAGGGAGGGCTGGGTGGACAGGTAGAGTGATGAATGCTGCAGCAGATTGCTGAGGAACACAATGATTCTCGTGCCTGGAGGCTTGGGGAGTGTCTGAGAGCTGTTGGGTGAAGCCTGGGCTGGAGACATCTGGTCAGAGGTCAGATGGGAGGATTGTAGCTCTCCTTTGGCCCACAGCCCCTGAGTCTGAGCCCTTGTTTGATCACGCAGAATGTTTGCACACGCAGAAGTAGAACTCGTGATGACACAGGGCTTAAGGTTGTGAAATCTTTGAGGCTCCTCTGGGTATTCCTGTGGGAAGGGAAGAGTTATCCCTCAGATGACTTCCATGGGGAAATAGTTAATTCATTAAACACCCGGGGTTGTTTTGTAAAGCTAACGCAAGGGCTGGGGGGGAGCGTGGTTAACCGTGTAGACTGGAGACTGGATAAAACTCATAAAGGAAAAATGTCTGTAGGAGTTTATAGCTGTGTATGAGAGGATGAAAGCTTTAATTGGAGATCACTGGCTGAGACCAAAATGAGCTGCTGTGAAGCTATGCTGCTTTCAGGGAGCTGAAAGCAACTTTTGGAAATAGATGTTGGCCCCACAACTGCAGGCGGTTGATGGCAGAGAACACACGAATGCTTCAAATCTCCTTCTGGTTACCCTGGAAAATAGGAAAACATTGGGGTTTTGGTGTAATTTGGAATAATGAAAATCTTATTTAAAGACTAATGCTTATCCAATCCTTTAGCTCTGTGAAGAAAGTCTCTCATCCAGTATTGAGTATGTTTGCTCTCGGGCTGGTGGGAGTTAAATTTTCCTTCTAACTGTGGAAACAATCTTCATTTATCATGTCCTGGTTTGGCTCCTGTATTAAAATTACAACAAGGCTGAGGTTTATTTTTGTCTTGTGTACATTTATCTCCTGTGTATCCTTGTGTCTATTATTAGAGCCCTGCTCCATTGCTAAATGAATTGGCTGAGCTCTTGGGGACACAATATTGAAGCACATGAATAGTCTGCAACCCCCCTCAGCCAGCCATTCTGCTTTTGCAGGATTCACAGTGCCTGGGTTTGCCCAGCTCTTGCTTATTTTAAACTCTGTGGATGAGGTGGGCAGAGCCATCAGAGAGGAGATCTTAAATGACATTATCAGTTTGTGAGTGGAATGAGGGAAGAGGTGCATGTGGAGGGGAAGCTGCAGCTGAAAATAAACAGCAGTGCTGTGTGTTTAGGAAGCATCTGAATTGCATGACCAGGGCACAGCTCTCTTCTTGCTCTGCTTGCTTGCTTGTCTCTTGACAGGGTATTTTTGTTTCAGCCTGCAAAGAGGACCATGTGGAGTCCTCTTAAAGAGGATTGGAGTGGTGGTTGGTTGGCTATGGACTTTTCCTTTACTGAGTTAAAAAAAAATTGGAAGCTTTGAGTTTGAGCCTAGTTTCAAAAGTGTCTGTGACTGCCACTTCTGCTGCTTGGTGGCTGGACACTTGTCCTCAAATCTGTATCTGGCTTATTGGCTTGCACAAGAGAGATTGGTACTTCTGCTGATCTCCCTCACCTCCTCTTTCCACGTGAGCCTGAGCTAGCTGGGGTTTTATTTTGGTTGTTCTGGGATATGCTCTGTTTTGTAACTTTGTTATTGAATCTCTTCATCATGTTCTTGCTTTGCTTGCAGAGTCTGGTTGTCCACATGGCCTCTTAGATTTTCTGCAGTTCTCTCCCAAGTCCTAGGACAATACTTAGTGTCCTGCACACTCCAGTGCTGTGCCTCCTAGAGGACGATTTTTTTTGCCGTGTTTATATATATATATATATTTTTTTTTTTTAATAGCCAAGGCAGTGCCTTTTGGCAAATATGTAGTTCAGAACTCACTGAGACAATTAGAGAAGACTCCTACTGGCCTAACATGGCTTGGGATCTCATTCTTGAATTTATTCTTATTTCCTTCCTATGTTTCTCTAAAAGCCACGATGAGATGCTTCCCCCCACTCCCCTTTGGTTTTGTTGTTGGGGCATGTTTTTTTTTTTTCTCCTTTTAAGCCAACTTCGTACTAGTGCAGGTTTTCTTCTTTCACTACTGTTTCCCACTTGCCAGTTTTTTGGGTGTGTGTAGCCTTGGTTCTGCTGTGCTGGTGAAGGCTTGTTACATGTGCTGCTGGACACCTCGATCTAGCTGGAGAGGTGATGCCAGCTTCTGCGCAGATGCTTCCGTGAGTCGTCTTTTTCCGCATCCTCCCTGCCTTGTGTTCCTCCTCATGCAGCATCCTTTGGCTCCCACATCTGTGCCACGTGCTTCCTTGTTTTGCCTGTTAGCAGCCTGTTTCTGACGTTGGAGCCTGTTCCTACGAACGTGGCTTGGCCCGTGTGAGGCTTTTTCTCTGTTGTAGGCTCCTCCAGCAGCGGCAGGTATGCCTGGTGTGGATTTTTTCCTGAGGCTGGGCATGGCTCTGCCTCATGGAGCAAGAGGGTGGTTTAGCCCTGGCCATGCATTTGTGGCTGTAGGAGGCTGGGAGCTGTGTGGTTAGGATCAGCACATGGGTCAGAGTTGCCTGAAAAATTTGCTGCCATGGCCATGGAATTACTTGGCAGGTGAGGGGCAGTTGATCAAACCAACCTGCTTCTGCTCTCAGGCTTTCATGTTTGGTTTTGTTTCATATGTATTTATTTCTAAATTTTATGAACTTTGAAGCCTGTATGACCAAACAGTTTAATTAGCTGTGGGAACTGCTGGAGATAACTTTCTGGGATTTTCTGTAAACCTCACTGCCCTTTTCATGTGTACAGCAAAGCTGCTGGAGCAAGCAGGCAGGAGTGCCCATCCACATAGCCCAGATAAGATGTTATCACCTGAACAGAGATGAAAGTGCCTATGCAGTTGACTGGTTGTAGGTTGGCTGCTTGCTGGTGGGAACTGGTCCCTGATCTGGTGTACCTCCCTAGGCAGGTCCTTTGAAGGGACAAGGTACACCTCAGGCAGAGCAGAATCCAGCCACAGGATTGAGCTTGTGCTTGGTGGAGATGTCTGAACTCCTTGTGGAGCTACCTCTCTCATTCAGGTCACCTAGCATGCCTCTGTTGCAGGAGAGACCTTGTGCACCTATTGCTTCATCAACTGTAGTTTTGGGGTCTTTTCCCTTCCACCTGCCACCTCCAAAAGGTTTCTGTGGTTGTGAAACTGCTTAGAGGAGTTCTGCCAGCAGTGTTGCTAAACTGATACGAGCTTTATGGAAATGTGGAGTTTTGTCCTGGATAGCCAGTAGATGTTCAGGGGCTGCTAATGAGCAATTTTCTCAGAGACTGGGCTTGAAATCCTGCTCTCTGTGTAGAGAACAGAGCCTGCTCTTGACTTTGTAGAGGCTGGTGTTCAGCCCAAGTTCTTCTGTCCTGTCATCCTGTTGGGAAATTCATAGAATCATAGTCGTAGAATACATTGGGTTTGAAGTGATCTCTAGAGGTCATCTAGTCCAGCCCCCCTGCAGGGAGCATCATGTCTGGATCCCTTGCCATGGCTAACATGTGCTTTCCAGACCCTGGGCACTACCTGAGTGCTCGTAGAGGGGGTTTAAGTGGCTGCAAGTGGCTCCTCCTCCAGAGAACAGGAGAGGTGCAGACCCACCTTGGAATAATAGAGGTTATGACAACAATTTTCTGGCTGGTGGTTCCAACTTGACCAAAACTATCTTTTTGATGTATTTTTCTCATGCTCGTGATGACTCTGTGATCAGATGTGCCTTCTTTCTTGTTTTGTCCCTATACATGAATGAATTTGGAGCTGGCTTCTGTGCTACTGAGTCTGCTTCGCCCTGATACCCAGCATTGAATACACTCTGGTCTTGCAGTCTGTCCAGAGGCTGTACCTGGTGGAGTGTGCAGTTAATTAGCTGTGAATTGCTAAAAGTCAAGGATATTATTGCAGAAGGACCATTTTAAACAAATCATCCTGAAAGAGGTGCTGTTGGTTATTTCCTTTTGAATCCTTAGATTTGGGGGTTGAGAGGAAAAATTACTAAATGATATCTTCAAGCTGAATAAAGAAGTCAGTATTGAATGTTTTAATGTCTTACAGATGCTGTGGGGTTGCAGGGTTTTATTTTAATTTTAACAATGGGAGTTGGAGTGGCTCCAGCACTGTAAAGAATAGTCCCTTTAATTAAGGGTTTAAGCCGGGAGAGCGCGTGTAGCGTGATGCCATTTTAAAGTTTCAGCGGGGCTTTGTAGTTTAACTTGTTATTCCCAGTCTTGGATCACACATCTGTGTCTCTGGGGTTGTGGTGGGGATGTTCCTTGCCCGGAGAAGGGGAATTGGTCTGTGGAAGTTTTAAGCAAGGTTTCTGCAGAGGTTTGAGCACTGATTTCACAATTTTCTCTTTCCTGTGGCTCCTGATGCCCGCTTTGAAGGTGCCCGTGTCTCTGTGGATGCATTACACTCAGAGAACACCAGCTTTGGTTTTCCTAAATAACTTCACTTTCAGGTCAGGGGGAAGGTGTTTTGTAGCCATGTTCTTGGGTGTTGTCTTGGCAATAGCCAGTTGTGAAGGGAGGTTGTGGGGCATGGGACTGGAGACTAATCAAATGTGTGCTCAGGAAGGTATCCCCAAGACCTGCTGAGGTTTCGCTGGACTGTGGAATGTGCCTGAAACATTCAGCAGAGCAGGGCTAGGTCTCATCCCAACACAAGATCCCAGGTTTCAGTTTTCTGTGGCTTATTCACCTGTTAATGATGTGGAACCCAGAAAATTTATCATTAAAGATAAATTATTTTCCTCATGAAACTGCGAGTGTTTCAGGAATGTGTTCCTGAGTTCTCACCTGAAAAAATAGTATTAAGAAATTTAAGGTGACTTCTCTTAATTTAGCTCTTTCTTAGCTCGTGGGACTTGGGTAGATGCTCCTGGGCCAGTTCTGGTTTTCTACCTTGACATGTCTTCTCCTGGCTCTGTTGTAGCACAACTGCTACGTGGGGCCATCTCAGATGCTTTGCTACAAGAACTAGCATCTGCTAGGGTTTGCTATGCAAAGATGATTTCTTGACTCCTTGGATAGTTTTGTGGCTTCAGGAGATGTGGCCTTGAAGCAAAGGCTGAGCAACTGTGAGCCTGGCAGGTACCAAGGAGCCTTCGAGGCTTGCATTAGTGTTTTCCAGTATGTTTATCCCCATAAAGTAATTAACTGACCTAGAGCTCCAAGCACTGTTGTCACCTTTGCACGTTAAAAAAAAAATCGTAATCTTGCTACGTGTCATAATGAGATTTAGAAAGAAATGTTCTTTTTGTTTTTTTTTCATTTGCCTTCTGGTTTTTGAATGTTAAAGACTCCCATGGGTCATGCCTTCAGGCCTTTTTGTGTGATCAGGGAAGCAGTGGAAGGCTGGTGGTGGAGAGCCCAGTGCAGAGCAGGAGTTTGGGTTTCCCAGAGCTGTTGCCAGACTTGGAGCTAGATTGTGAATGCTGGCAGCACTGTTCTGAGCGTTGAGAAGGGATCTAACTGTATTTTGGCGGTGGCCTTGGCTCTGCTATTTTAAAGTTTTCTCTTTAATTTCTATTATTCTATTTGCTTATTTGCTAACTTGCAAAATTCAGCAAATTGAAGGGGATGTCCCAGCCCTCAGGGTGAGTTTTACTGAGAGTTGCAGTGAGCCAGTACAGAGCAGTGGCACTTGCCAAGCTCATGTGATGGACCTGCTGGCCTTCAGGTGGTCAGGGTCTGTGCCAAGGTGTGGAGGTAGTGAGGTCATCCTGAGGGGCTCAGTGTGTCTATTAAGGGTAAATATTAACCTCTCACTCTTGGAAGCTGCTGTATGTTTGTGCTTAGCTACTCATTTTCATAGAGTTATAGAACACATTGAGTTGGAGGAAACCTTCAAAGGTCCTCTTGTCCAACACCCTGCAGTGAGCAGGGACATCTCCAGATAAATCATGGCCCCATTTGGTAGGATTTGGTCAAAACTCAGTGACAAATCTCCTTAACTTCAGTCTATACCACTGACTTGAATGATGTCTTGAATGTTTTCTGTGCCTCTGAGGTTTGCAGCTGGTCCATAGTTTCTCTGGGGTGCTTTTAACTCAGTCTACTGCAGAACAAGCCCAGATGGGAATGTGGGCAGGTTGCCCTACACTCCCGCAGAGGCACAAGGCATCTTGAGTGCAATTGGCTCTCCAGGTCATCCCTGCAGTGCTGTCCTGAGAGGATGGATGAGTTCAGCCAGGACTTGCTGAGACAGGACTTGTACAGCACCTTGCTTCCCTGCAGCTCTGCAGATCACGCTCGGAGCCCGCAGGAGCCTCATCCTTGCTTGCAGGGGAGGGCAGTGACAGAATTGCACACGCAGGGGTTGTTCTGCTGTGTGTTTTCTCCCGAGCTTGGCTGGCTGAGAGGAGAACCTTGGGCACAGCTTGCTGGAAGAAACGTACCTGCTGAGTAAGACTGAAATAAACACAGAAGAACCCAAACACCGCACTGAGTTGGTGACACTCACTGCAGATGCTGCACTGGTGAGAAGTCAACAAATCCGTTACATGGGAAACAGTCTCTGCGTGCTGTCCCTAGACGAGGAGCATCCCCTGCACCACCACTCAGGGACTCTGCACCATGCAGCCTGGCGATGGCAGACAGCAGCTCAGGAAGGAAACGGTTAAAGGAGGAGAGGTTGTCGACTCGGGTTAGCCATCAGATAGCTAATATTTTAGAGGTTTTCAGAGCTAAGCTATAAAAAGGCCCTAGCAGTATTTCAACTCGCCCATTGTCTGCTGGAAGCCAGCCAGCGTTGCCATGCCGACGAGGAATTATTACTTGCTGCCAGAGCTGGAGGAAAAGCTCATACTTTTGGCTTCAAAACAGGAGGGGTGGACTTATGTAATCCACTGTGTTTATAGGCTGAGACTGGCAGGAGCATTGAGAAATAATTACAGGCTTTCCATTTCATTTCCAGCTTGGTTTTAAGGCTGTGTGGCCTCTCTTTATTTAT
Source organism: Ramphastos sulfuratus (assembly GCA_013399055.1). Lineage (NCBI taxonomy): Eukaryota > Metazoa > Chordata > Aves > Piciformes > Ramphastidae > Ramphastos > Ramphastos sulfuratus. Next base: position 46,336 of record WBNM01032209.1, on the reverse strand, counting down.
TTATTTCAAAGTTGAGAGGGTGGCTACTAAAGATGCAGGAGGTCGTGGAGGTGATTCAGGGATGCTGCTAGGTAAGTACCCCCCTCCTTCCCTCCCAGGCTGGTTGGGCTGCTTTTGTTTTGGTGGCGTTTTGTCTGGAGAACTAAACTAGGCCACAGCAGAAAGAAGTTGCTTTGAGAAACTGGGACTTGGCCTGGCAACACAGAAAGAGTGTTTGGTGCTGGGGGCCGAGGAGACACTTCTGCGGTTGTCCGGAGGTGGCCAGCCCTGTGCCGCCAGAGGTGAAGTGTGAGGTTTTGAGAGCCCCTGCTGCTTTCCCAGATGATTTTTATCCCTCAGCTCATCTTGGCTTGGAGTGTGCATTTTTTTAGGGGAGATTAACAACAAGCAAACGGGAGAGAAAAAGTTGTTTGGTTGTTCCCCTCTTTTTTGTTTTCTTCCCCCTTTTTTTCCTTCCTCAACATCTTGGTCTCCTGAGTTACTCTGTCAGCTGGAGTGGGGTTTGTCAGTGTGATCAAAGCAGGTTTGCTGCTGTTTAGTGCTTTTGAGAGGCGCATTGCGAAGTTTAGCCTGTAGTTTCTGTGGGTTGGTTCATCCTGGGAATGGTCAGCAGATAATGCTGGGATCCAGGTTTGCCTGGAAAGCACTGCGCGGGTGTTTGGATTTGGATCAGGCCACTGGGAGTGTGCAGCTGCCTTGTCCGTGCTGGCTGCCCTGTGAAGGGAGTTACTGCTGGTAAACTCTGATCACAGGAACTTGGAGGTTGGGTGGCTTGTCTGGTTGTAAGGGTCAAGAAATGCTGCTGGTGTGGTGGCAATCCCTTTCCCGGGAGAGACAGTGGGATTGTGCTTTTGCTGGAAAGCTGCAACTGGGGGAGGGGGGGATGCTGCAATGGGACGTGGGGGCTGGAGGAGCAGGGCAGTGTCAGTGCTGCCTGTGCTGGGTGCCTCGCTTTAACACACTCAGTTCTTCAGGAAATGAGAACTGTACAACTGTGACTTCTTAAATCTCTGGCAGAGTGTAAAGCTCCTCTTAAGAGCGATTGAAGCCCATTTTTGGAGGGGACGTGAAGAAGAATGCTTTGATACGTTGCAAACTTTCTGTGGAGGTTACAATGGCATAGAGAAGCTGTGCTGAGCTGTGATGTGTTTTGTTTTGTTTTCCTTCATTGCACAATGGCCTACTAGGGAGTTACATTCTCAGTCCATGCTAATCTGACTTTTTTCCTACTGTTGTATGCTGTGTACAGATTAAATACCCTTGCTGCTGTGCCAGTCTGCTCTGGAGTTGGTAGGTATGCTTCACTTCAGAGATGCTGGACTTTTGAGGGGCAGTTACAATCCCATGTGAACATATTTGGGACCTGACTTGCCATGTAGTTGTGCCTCCCTGCAGCTGCTGTCCACTAGGCATTGCTGTTCCAGTGTACATGCAGAATAAAACAGTTTTTTTCATAGTTATGGGTAAAATCTTAGGAAGCCAAGCAAGTTGGGAAATGTCCCTTGAAACACTGACTGGCATTATCAGAGGCATGGGCACACTACACAAAATAATTCAATACTTTAGTGATCCCTAATACTGCTCTAACTCCCACTACAAATGCTGTTGGACTCAACGTGAGTCAGATTTGGTACTCCAAGGGTTTTTTGTCTTCCCCCCCCCGCCCTGGGATTCATGCCAAGATGAACTGTATGTTCTGTTCTTAAGAGCTATGAGTAATGTATGTGTGAATCTATAACATAAGTAATACAAGTCTATAAAATGTGTGAGAGTGCAGGATTGGTGTACCCTGCATCTAGAGAGCAGCGCACACGCGCTGTGTGCGTTCAGAAACAGGCTGTGATACATGTCTGGGCAAAATTAATGACATGCTTTGCAGTTCCTGCTTGCTGCAGAGCCCTGTCTGATGGCCTGATCCCAGCCAGCTGAACTGAAATCCCAGTCATCACCAATGGTTTGCCTATTTAACTGCTCTTTTTGGAGGAGTTACAAATTGGAAAGAGTTGGAAGCCCCTCCCTGCCCTTCCAGGAGAAGTCAGCCTTAACGAAGGCAAGAGGACATGCTGGCACTGTAGCCTAATGTTTCCTGAGCAGTGAGATGTCTGGGGTGCTGGGGGACTATGCCTTGGAGCAGGGGGTGCTAGGGATGCTGCGGGTCCCACTCTGCACTACCCCAGGGATGTGCTGCTCCAGGAGCTGCTGTACAAATGATGCACTCCAAGGCAGGCCTGCTGCTTCTCGTGGGACTTTTTCTTCCCCCCCTTTTTAGATGAATAAAATGAGCTTTCTCCCATAATTTTTTTTTTTTTTTTTGGTAAGTGAAAAATGAGAAGGTGGCAAGTAGCCAATTCCCCTGCCTCCCTATTCCTAGCTCCGATGAGGTCATTGCCTCTAAAAGTTTATACCACGCACTGTGAGACATGGCTGGACGAGCAAGAAAGCAACAAATGTCTCTCCAGGGGTGGCTGAGAGTGATGACCTCCAGTCCCTGAAATACTAGTGAGCTGTAAGTGATGCTTGAGCAGCACTTGTGAGTGGGGAGGGGGTTGGTACAGCTGTCTGGGAAAACCTTGCAGGATGCAGATCCAGTGGGGAGGGAGCACTCTGGTCCCTGCTTGTTCCCTGTGATGCTCCAGGTGCAAGACAGGACCAGGAGTGCTTTGGATGTGGGTAATTGTTCAGGGGATGGTTGTGCTGCCAGATGGAAGGACACACTTGTGAAGGGCTGGATATGTGATTAGGTGAAATGTGGTGAACAGCCATGCTGGCACTCCTTGGCTGAGCTTGCTTTTGCATCCATGTACTTCTTGGGAATTTCTTCAGTGCTGTTTTTGAAGCAGGATTGAAGAAGTTCATGACCTAGTGAAGGATCTCTCCAAGACCTTTGGTTCTTGGCTGAGTGGCTGCCTGAAGGAGTTGTGGGTCTTCCTCTTGAACACTATGCTGATCTGCTTGTGGATTCTTCAGCTACTGTGTTCTTATCAGTCCCCCATGCCACCCCAGTTTTGCTTTCCTCTGTGGTGGAAGTGACATGGAAACAGGAGCACTTGGACCACAAGGAGGTCCTTAGGACCTTCCTATGAGTGTGAATTTTGAGCACTGTGTGTGCAAGAAGAGTAAAGATCTGAGAGGAAGGTCTGGGAGATGCTTCCATTTGCTGATGTGGGGAGCTAATGTCCTTTTTTATACGTATGTACATACACAAGTACCTGAGTGCTCTGGGGGCACCTGTGTCAGCAGCCTAAAGCTTCTTGCATTGCCTTTGGTCTTGTGCAGGTGGATAAAGCTCTGATCTTCCCTGACACCAAGGGTGGAAATGAAGAAGTGCAGCTGAAAGTTAGTAAGAGAGGGAACTCGAGGAGAGGTCTGGCATGCTGCTGTGCTTTTAAGGCACAAACTTAAAAAAAACCACTCCCAACTTTAAAACTGCTGCTCTAGCTCAACCTGTCCCTTCTGTGGAGATCACGTAAGCACCCCTTGACTGCAGCTGCTCTTGTGCTGCTGCACCCCAACAAGATCTTCTCTTTGTCTTTTATGCTTCTCCTTACCAGTCACGTCAGTTTTCTCCTGTCAACATGATACAATCACTCCTTGTTAGCCTATCTCGCTCTTTCCTTTTTCAAGGAAGGGAAAGAGCAGGGGAACCAGATCTGATAATTCCAGTGAGTAGAACTGTTCCCCTGAGCCCTTTATAAAGAAATAAAAAGGCTCTCCTTCTCTCTGCTTCTCTTTGAGTACAAGCACTTTACCCTCTTGGATTCCCTGCAGGCTCCTCATACTGCTAAAATTGAAACATCAAGATGTCTGAGGCAGCAGGAATTACCATCAGTGTTTTGACACCTGGAGGTACGATTTCTATTAGCTTTTATATAAAAACAACACCAGTTTTGCCAACAGAGTTCTTGTTAAATAATGCATGAAGACCCTGCTCCTGACAGTAGGTATTTTTCTTTCACTTTCCTGGACTCTTGCATAATGGCTTAATTTTTGTGACCACTGGGGAGAAAGATCCACTCACTCATGGAAATGGATCTGTGCATGCATGTGCTTAACTGCTGGGCAGGGAGGCAATTACCCTGCTTGCTAATTAACGTGGAGAGATGGGAGAAAGCAATTTAAGGTTGTTCTATTGAGAAGGCTTGGATTGTTGTTTTATTTTTTTGGAAGCAGCAGAATGTGGTCTTCCCAAGACCTTTGGTGGTAATTATGACTGCTTATATGTGGTGTAATAGAGAGCTGAGGAGGGTCTGCATGCCCTCGAATGGAGACGAGCACAGGGTCATCAGAAACAAGATATGGGTAGCTTGTGTGTTTGCCTAGATGATGCTTGGCATCAAGCATATGCTCTGTGCTCGCTTTTGGGGGAAATGAAGTGAAACAGAAGGGCACAGCATGTGGATGTGACTGCTAATAGTGAGAATCAAAGCACAGTTTTGACATCTCTAACCTAATAAGTGGTGCGGCGCGTGAGAGCCTGCTTATTTTCCTTTTCACCATGAGATGCTTTGACAGAGGAGTAAAGTCCCATTTTGACATTTCTGTCATTTTAACTAAAGAGAGAGATTACAGTAAATTGGATTAAGTGAAAATCTTCTTCAGATGTTTGTGGTTTGGGCTGATTTATGGATAGATGTCATTTGAACGTCATTCTGCATTTTTTAAGCATCTGCTTGATGGTTGCTCTAATGCTGTTGCTGCAAATAAATCCACGCAGGGAAGGGAAGGCTGAGCAAGCAGCAGCTACCCGTGACAGATCCAACACTGGTGTGTGGTGTGGAGACAGCAGCACCCTGTCCTCCTCACGTTCTCAGCTGCATAGTGCCAGATTCTGTGATGACTGCTAGGTTCTCGTTTGAGTTCCTGTCACTAAACTTCGTTATCTTCTGATGAAAGTCATTTAAACAGGATTTTCTAAGTGCTTTTCCCATCCTGGAGAGAGATGGTGTAGCATACAGGTCCCTTATCATGCACTTGGCAGGTCTTGGGTTGCCCATTCCTCTGCAACCAGTGCTGACGTTCTTAGTTGCACTCATGCAAAGCCTCAGTCTTGGCCACCTCGTTGCAGAGTCCTTCGCTTGCTCTGTGTGTGTGTGTGTGACTTCTCCAGGCACCCAAATGTTCTCCTGTGAGCAATGGCGTGTGAAAATGCTTTGTCCATGCACTGACATTTCCAGAAGATAGTGTTGAAAGTTCTTCCATTAAATTAACAGCGTGAGACTTCTTAAATATGTGTGTCCTTGATGGCTTCCTCCACCTAAGCAATTTAGAAGCTGCTGGTGCCATTTGGAAAGCTGCATAATCTCCTGTGGCCGATGATGTAATCAGCACTGTAATCAAATCTGCCAATGATGTCATTGATGGAGTACTCCATCAGAAGTACTCCACTGTTGCCTGCTACAGTGATTTGTGGGATGAAATTGATGTCTTTATGCAAATGGTGATGGGAAACTGGGAAGTCCACATCCCTTAATTTTGTTATTTGTGTAAAAGGGTTTTAATTTCCAGCATGATTTTAGGAAAATATTTCTGGTTAATGCTCAGACCCTCTGGATTTGAGTCTAGGTGGAGAGACTGTCTCTGAAAGTTGATCTGAACATTTAATGTTGAAGTTCTGTACCCACGGAGGGAGGTGTAAATTAGCCGACTGCCAGCTCACTTCCTGGAATTGCCTCTGCTCTGTCCAAGGGAGTGTGTGGCTGAGGCTGGAAGTGAGAAGACAAAATTTACCCCTAGTTCCCTGAAGAAATTGGGTGTTCTGGACTCCCTCTGTATTGAGTTTTGCAGTCCTGAGGCAGGAAGGCACTGCCCAGGTTCACAGAGAAGCACCCTTGTAAGCAGGGCACACCAAATCCTGACTTCTTAGGGTGAGCCAGCTGGGGATGCTTCGCATCTCCCCTCTGACTCAAGCTCCACTGGTTTGATTTGCATCATCCAGCACTGTCTGGTTTTCCCCATGCTGTTGGTGGCACCAGGGCTGTGGTGTTTTGTTTTCTGCACCTGCACTCTTCTTAGGTGGTTCACGTTGCTTTTGCAGTTAAGAGATTTTGGCTTTTGCCGTGAGCATTTTACACCCTGCTAGCAACCCAAAGTGCAATTCTTAAGGTATTTTCTATATTATTTTCTGTGATACAATTATTACTGGGAGATCACACTACTGAGGGAAGATAAATTTGTAATCCTGCTTAGCGGCTGATCTTATCCTAGCTGAGTAGCTCTCGTTGCATAAGGGACAGTGACCTGAAATTGTCTTTTTAAGCCAGAGGACAGGGTGCCTTTCCCCTTCTCCCCTTTGCACACAAGGCTTCTTAAATGGTTCAAAGTTTAGCAGTGTTGCTTCAAAGTCTGAACAGCTCCTAACAACTTAACACTCTAGGTTGGTTTGCCAAGGAGGACAGTGGTGCTGCAGGAGGTGGGGTATTTTAAAGCATCAGTCTAAGCAGTAAACAGACTTCGCTGCCTCTCTTGCAGCTCCGCTTGGTTTTCAGGAGAGCTAAGAAGTGGTCACAAAGGTTACCTGGCAGGAATGGCAAAGAGGAGCAAGAGGAGAGCTTCATCACAACCCGTCTCAGAGATTTATGAGGGGTGGGAGCTTTGAGAGATGGCTCAGGCACTGGTGGAAGGGCTCTGCTCCATCCTTCAGTGTCATACTCCCACCAATGAGTGCCAGGAGGGAGGGTGAGTGGGTGGGGAAGCTGGAGGGGAAGAGCTGCTGCTTGTGAGCAGTGAAGAATTAAAAACATCTGCTCCAGATGTGTGCCTCTATGCTTATTGCTTTTAACTCCTTTCAATAAAGCAATTGAGGAACTGGCAATGCAGTTCTTGGCAGAGACCTTGTTGGAGATACTTCCCTTTTTGCTCAGTTGGCCCTTTGTCTTCCCATCCTTCCCCCAGGTTGAGCTCAGGTGAGACATCTGGGCTCTCCTTTCTGGTAAGGATGGTGGGAGTGCACTTAACAGCTCATTTTTTCCTCTCATCCTCTGAGAAGTGCTACATTAAGTATCTTAGAGTTATGAGCTCCATCTAAAGATGAGGCTCACTCTGTCACCTCACCTGTCTGCTTTCAGAACTGCCTCTTTGGAGCAGAGAGTACAGGCTGCTCATGTGTGCAACTGAAGAGCAAGGATGGGAATTACTGCTCCCAGGTGTTGACTACCCTTTGGGTCAGTGGAGCAAACTCTTGGCTTCCCATCACAGGTCAGAGCTGGGGCGTGTGATTCCTGAGCTCACCACTGCTCTGAGCTGGGAGTAACTGGTGCTGAATACAACCTCAGGCTGCTCAGGAGTTTCCTCCCAGATGAACAAGCATCTGAGCAGACAGATGCCCTCTCCCCTTTTGGAACACTCACATGCAGTGGCATGTTCACAGCCCCTGAAAGTTGCTATTGTTGCTCAGGTTTGGAGCCTGAGGTGCGAGGGAGGGAGGGAGGTTCACTGGAGCACTGTATGTAGGCAGCACTCTGGAAGAGAAGCTTCCTCCTTTTACTGAAGGTAGCATCTGGGTGGTTGGCAGTGGGGAAAGAAGAGGAGGGTTTTTTCTATCTGGCATGGGTGAATCAGTGCTGTCTGTGATTGATTCTCATGGTGACAGGCTCTAAATGGGAACTCTCAGGGGAAATTAGCCTGCAGCTTTTGAGTTTATTAAATATTCTCCAGTGCCATCCCAAAGGGCCACTTTTAAGTGCTCCACAATGTTTCATCTGTGTTTTTAACATCACCTGCAGGAAGTGTGACCACTTATGGCCTATGTTTACATCAAAGTCTAGGTACAAATAGTTACGAAAGGATATATGGCATGTTCTGTTCTTCAGGTCTGTAACATGATGATGTCTTATAGGTAGGCAGGATCACCTCAGCTGGAGGTATTGCAGATTATCATAAAGTCCAATAGCTCACTTGGCTTTATAATGATTGATTTAGCCATTTGTTAAAACCCCTATTTAATGATCGGTTAAGCTTTTATAAACTATTTGTAACTTTAAAAATGTGACCTGATGTATTGTAGCTCCATTAGCGTCTAGCTAATAAAACACACCGTGGACCTCTACTGCCTGCTGGGTTGACAGAAATTATATTTTAGGGCTTACCTGTGTTGAAGTTTTAAGTACCTTGTAACAGATTGTTCTTAGGTGCATTTTAAGGTGCAGAAGTACAATCTGTCCCTTGAAGTGAGCTGCAGGGTTGATCTGGCAGTGGTGTGTTCACCTTGTGGGTCTCCTGTTTGCTGGGATGATAGTAATGGTCTGTGTAATCTGGCACTGGCATGGAGCACCTAAAAAAAAAAAAAAAAATCTCTCCTTATTTTTGAGGAATCAATCAATCTTGGGCTTACCTAAGTGTGAGAACCAGCAGCAGTGATCTCTTTTATGCCCCATGCCTGCCAGTGCTTGGGAGCAGCTTTAACAGAGCAGAGCCCTGGTAATGCCAAGGACTGTTAACACAGGTCCCAGTTGATTTGGCTTCCTACTAGTGCAGCAGGACTCCTGCATCTTTGGTGTATGCTGAAGGGAGCTAAAAATTGTAAGGGGAAGAGGTTGTTTGCTTGGAGGCACATGGTGGCAAATTTGAACATAGTTGAGGCTGGGGTGGTAGCAGGTGGAAGGGGGAAGCTGCCCCAAAAGAGAAGCTTCTTTATGTCTGGAAGTGTGTTGTCATCCTCAGTCTCCATTGAATTGTAAAATAGTTTGGAAAGGACCTTAAAGATCATCTAGTTCCAACCCCTGTGCCCTTTTTACCTTCCACTCAGGTTGCTTAAAGCCCCATCCAACCTGGTTTTCCCTTTATTTAACCAAGTGCCAAACTCTAAAGGTAAAATCTGCACACAAGGCACTTTTATAAGGGACTATTTTTTCCTATTCTGCCTTCTTTGTATCTAGAAGCATTTTTTCCACAAACTGCTCAACTTTCCATTTGCTCGAGCTGTACAGAGCTGGCTGCTGGGATGAGCAGTGTAATGGGATATCTGAATTGCAGCAGGAAACCTGCTCCAGGTCAAGCAGACTTGATTTAAAAGCAAATTTGTTCAGACTGGTACGAACTCCTGCATGGAGAAATTAAAACTGCTTCATGTCTGACTCATGTCACTTCTGCTTCAGGTCAGTAACTGCTGCTGAGGGATGCTCCAGTGGCCGACAAGTAAAATCTCTGGAGTGCAGGGCGAGTGGTGTATGTCCCTGATGCTCTCTACCTTCTCACCGGGCTGTGGGAAGGAGTGAAAGTGTGGCAAGGAAGGGCTCTTGGTTTGATGTGCTGACTTCTCATCTGTTCCCACTGCTACCTAGCAAGGGACTTTCTGCTGCACATGAAGTAGTCTGTCTGAGTAGTGGCACACTTCAGAGGCGATGGTGTAGTTTTCTTTAGAAGTCCGAGCCTGTGAGAGGTGGTGATGGTGTGGCAACATAAATGAGCATGTGGGGATTCACTGCATGTGGGAACGGTCTTGTTCTGTTAGTGGATGTTGTCAGAACAAATTCAGAAGCCTTTTTCTGGCTGGAGGAGCAGGAAGGTGACTTTGGGAGAGGCTGCAGTTTATATTTCTTTTTCCACATTGTCAAATAATTCAGCATTGTTTTGCTTACCTCTAGTATCTGTCTGCAGTTTTTATTTGTTTGTTTCTGGAGATTTCTCTGCCGTGATTCCAAGATTTCCTACTAATGGGTGCCCAGCCATGCTTAGGAGATGCAGGGAGAAGGGGTTGGCTCCGGTGGCCTGTGCCCTGTCGTTGAGTTCCCAGTCAGCTGTTCTGCAGCTGTTTTCACTGCGAGATCACAGGGATTTAAACTGTGGTTGGGTTGTGTTCCCAGAGCTCACCCCTGTGCTGGGACAGAAGGTGACAGGAGGCAAAGCTGTTGTGATGTCAGGAGATGTGTATGGGTGCTGTGTTCCAGTGCCAGGTGCTGCCCTAGAACACTGCAACAGGGTGAAGAAAGTAAAGGTTTATTTACCACTTCTGACTGCTGCTTTTTTTTTTTTCTCTCTCTTGACTTTTCTTTGTAAAGTGAGTAGTTTTAACGCAGAGCTGAGAAATAAACTGTGGGGGATGCTGCTGAATTGCAGGCAGGGAAGCAGTGAACTCCCCTTTTGGGTGAGAGTTTACCATTCAAGCCTTGACCTTGTTAAAACATGTTAACGCAATAAAAGTCTGAGTATTTAAAGACAAGTGACTTCTTCCTGCCTTCAGGGGCATAATTAAGCCATTCCACACCCCTTAAACCAGAGCTGTGGAAGGAGGACTGAGGAGCTCCCTATCCTGCCAGCCTGAGTCACTCAGCAGCCTTGTGCTGGGGGTCATCTCCATTCCATGGCAGCACCCATGGACTGTGTGGAGCTGCTGCTGGAAAGTGCTGGGAGAGTCTGGCAGTGATTGCAAGGGAAACTCACAATGTCCCAGCTGCTGGGAGGATGACATTGCTCCTTCTGCAGGGCAGGCAGCTCTTGTATCAGTTGAAATCATGGTCAAATGTTTCATATTAAAGCAGACTGAATTTCCTGGGTAAAACATACAACATAGCTTCTCAGGGAGGGAAGGTGTGTGTGGGAGATCATGTTGATAAAAATTCCTGTACAACTTAAAAATAGGAGACTTATCCCTTTCCTCAGAGTTTCCTTGTTTAAATATTCCTTAAAAGTTTGTAAGGAACATCACACCTCTGTATCAATGTCCACAGAATGGACATAATACAGATGGACATATTAATGTGTCCAAAGGCATCTACACCCTTTAATCTACTGGAGGATTTTCAAGGGAGATACAGAAAGTTACTGTGTTTGTGGTTGCAAGTTATGCCACTGAGATGTCTGCTGAACTGTAAACAGAACCCACTGGTGTGAATCCATATGGAATTGCAGCTCAAAAGATGAACAAATAAGGAATCCCACATCCCAGTCAAACTGTGTGGATACATGCATGCTATGGAATAATCAGTCATATATATATATATATATGTCTATGTAGTGAATTATAATTCCCCAGGAATAATCCCTGTTGCAGCTGCTCTACACCTGGGGAGCTGTTACTGCCTCCTGGCTGTTTCAAAAGCACTGGGCTGCATTTTCTCTTTGTTTGGGGTGGGTTGGTTGGTTTGTTTTCCTGAACTCTTCACTTCTGTGCTGCCTTTTCCCTGGGAGAAGTGTGTTTTCCAGTGCCCTTCCTGCAGGAGCTACATCTGTGAGGACAGGGTCTCTGCTTGGCAGGAGGCTTTTTCAAAAGAAGGATCTGCAAAGTCAAACCATCCAAGTGGAGTTGTGCTTGTATGACTCTTTGGGAGACCTTGCCCACTGCACGGGACCACTAATGACACCCTGTGCCCAATGGCAGAAGTTAGATGGAGTCTGAAGAGCAGGGGAAGGTGACTTGGTTGGGTTTACGTTCCCTGTGTGGGCTGTTAGGCTCCCATAGGGCAGCTTGAGGGACTGTCTGTGCCTCTAGAATCCTCATGGATGTGACAGCTGCTTGCAGTGAAATCCACCATCATTGGCTACTGCCGTTAAAACAGGAGGGTTCTTAACTACAGCTGTTTCACGACCAGCTCAGCTGCCCAAGCAGAGGTGACAGATTTGGGGATGGTAATCCTCTTAGTTATCTCTGTGTAAGCTGCCCAGCCTCCACTTGATAGCAGGGGAAACTCCTTGCCTTAGCAGAGACAATTTCAGATGCCTTGTCTTCTCTTGCTGTGAGTAACCAGAGTTCATCTCTATTTAAATCTGAGGCCTTTGTGAAGGTTCCCAGCTCAATGCACTGAAATCCTGGGAAACATCCTTGAATACCCCCAAGATGGGAAGATTATGATGCTGCAATTTGTTTCTGTATCTCCCCAAAAGCAGTGTTTGACCTTGGGACTGACTTCTGTGCCGCCTTCTGCCATCCCTCATGCTTTTCTCTGTGCCAGTTTTGTCCAAATGACTTGATGTTAGCTTCTGTTTGCCTCCAAGAGATGCTTCCTAGCTGAGGGCTGCTTTGCATCAGGCATTTCCCTTGTGGTTTGTCTTTGCTTCTGCTGTCTGGTTGGAGGGTGAGGAACCACCTGAAACCTCAGCCCCAGGGCAGGTAGATGCAGGGTGACAGGAGGTACTTGCTGGTACCCACACAGTGGCAGCATTGAAATGGGGTCAGTGAGTCATCTTGGAAATAGCTTGAGGTTGGCAGCCAAGACCTTTTTCAAGTAGCAATAGTTGTTATTAATAAATAGCTTTGAGGTCATCAGTTGTGAAACAGGGTGGACTCATAGCCCAGGGACTGGGCATTTTGTTGGGAAACAAGGAGAAACTCTCCCTTCTCTCTGGTATGACAGGGTAGAGAGAACAGGCTTCCAACCCTGTCTTCTGATCCCCCTGCTTCCCCATGGCAAGATGGACACTTGGAGGTGTCTCATCTCTGTAGTGTGAATTTCAGTCCTCTTGCACAGACCCCTTCAAACTGGTCCACAAGCTCCTAGAAGCTTGTAAATGGCAGGCTCAAACGATTGCTCCAAGCCCAGGAAAGGCAAATTACCAAAGGTATGACCAGGCTACACTTCAAGAAGTGTCTCCATCAAAAGCCAGGACTCCTGATCTGCCAAGGACTGAGAGCTTTGAACAGCTTATTGTCAGCAGGGCTGAGCTTGGCAGGGAAGCACTGGAATTCTGTTTGCCCACTTGTGCAGGTTCAGTTATTAAACACATCAGGAATCCCCATCTGCTTTGGAAGCCTATCTGGAGAAAGATAACCCAGAGCTTAGCTCCCACAAGTGCTGTTAGCCTTTGAGAGGTGTTAGAGGGAGGTGAAGCTGTGCAAGACTTCTATTTTTTGGGGTAAGACTCCTCTGTGGATGTTGGTGGTGGGGTGAAGCTCTTGGCTTTGTGCTCGTTGCGTGCTAGGGCTCTTGCTGAAATGTGCTCTGTTTGTGTATGGTATCTGAAAGAGGATGGAGAATCACAGTGTCATGGGCTGGAAGGGACCTTGAAAGCTCATCCAGTTCAACCCCCCTGCCACAGCAGGATCACCTATACCAGTTCACACAGGAACGTGTCCAGGCAGGTTTTGAATATCTCCGGAAGGAGACTCAACAACCCTCTGGGACAACCTGTTCCAGTGTTCTGTCACCCTCATAAAGAAGGTGGAGGTGATATTCTCCTATACCCCTTTGCTTGCTGCGAGTTGTTCCGCACTCTGCAAGGTGCTACATGCTGTATGCAGATCTTGGATTTTTTTTGGTGCCTCTAGAGAGGCTTTGACTTTCTGTCTAGAAGCTATTAATTACCTAGACAGGGAAAGCAGAACATAACCAATTAATGGCTCCTACTGCTTAGACCTGTCTCTCCAACTGATCTGCTGGGAACTAATGAGCAGCTCCTTTCACTGGGCCACCAGTGAGCTTGAACTTCTCATCGGTTTTCCTGGGGTGAAATGAAAGCAGCAGCAATGTGCAGGAACAAATGGCTGGAATGTGGTTATTAACCTGGGCTGAAAATTGACTATCTGCTAGTAATTACCCAGGGAATGTTAGGAGAAAGGCCTGTGATGGGTTCAGAGTTGGTATTTGACAGATGATCACAAGCACTTGAGTTAGCATTGCTTAACTTCCCATCCCATGCCTGAGGTGCAGCGATGTGCTGGGTAAGTACAGCAACTGCTGTGCAAACTGGAATAAAATGGGTTACTTTAAGCCAGCTCTGCTCCCAAATGACACTCTTCTTCAGTGATATTTTATGGCACAGCTGCACAGCATCTCATATATTTTTGAGTACCTTAGTTTACAGGTCATTTAATTTATTTGCAGGCTTTGTTTCGGTTCCCTGGGGTAATTGTGTTCCTTTGCACATGTCTTCCTATGGAGGCACTGAATTGTGCAGTTTGTCACAATAGTGCAGCTTTTATGCTGGCAGTCGGTGCTTTTCAAAGATCCTTCTGTGAAGTTTAGACTCCTGAATCATTAGAGGATCATGAAAGAAAAGGAATAATTTAGCAGGCGAAGATGTTTTGTCGTCTTTGAAATTGGGAACGTGCGAAAGGAGAAAATGTTTAGCGGTACAATCCGCCTCAAAGAACTTATCTCAGGAGCTCCAGAAAATGAATTTCCCTTCTTTATTCAGGATGTAAATAATCGAAAATGTCACTCCTGAGCTGAGTAATTTGTTCAACAAAAGAATCTCGAGGAGATGACTCCCCCAGCTTTCATGAACGTGCCCAAGACATCAGAGGACCTGTCTCTTTAGCACTGTGAACTGAAGGGTTTGAAAATCAAATGAGCAGCATGTTCTGTGTGAAACACAGGAATAAACCTTGCAGGTGCTTTGTAATTTTTCCCTTGGATTTTAAAAGCCTTGTTTATCTGGAGAGGCTGGGGTGCAGGTTAACTCCTTGGAGCTCCCAATGGGTGTAGTGATGATGTATTGGTACAGTGATGGTTGTTAAGGTGCTGTTAATGCACTTGGGAGCGTAGCTCAAATAGTCCCAGGGTTCCTTTATCAGATTTTGTATGTTGGTGAGGAGTTGCTCTTTTTCCCTTTGATTTCAAGTGTGTGTTTACGAAGCTGAGATTGGTGCTGTGTAACAGCTACAATATTTAAACCTGTGTTTAGTGTGGGCTGTGGCAGCTGAAGTGGAGAAGATGATATATGGTGTGTGCAGGGAAGAGACAGAGGAGCGATGTGGCTCTGGGAGTGGGGATGGGAAGTGCTTTGCCCTGGAGCTGGCTGCCTGTGACTCTGGGACTGCCACGCTATGCTTGCCCCACAGTGAGAATAACCTCAGATCTCAGGTGGATGTGGCAACATGGGGCAAGTGTTGCAGCATTTCAAGCTGCCAGACCGGGACTGGGTAGAACAGGAGGAAGGTTTGGTTTGTGCCTCTGCACGATCCATCTTGCCCTGGCAGGTTGGGGGTTAGAATACAGATGACCTTTGGAGGTCCCTTCCAACCTAATGCTTTCTATGATTCTATGTGCTTTTTAGTTTCAGCTGTTGCATTTCTGTCTCTGGAGCTTTGGGCTGGGCTTCCACTGGGAAATTGGGACTTTTTCAATACTCTTTTCTGTCCCTGGGGTTTCAGTAGTCAATCCTGCTGGCTTATTTTTGCTGTCCTGTGCTGGTTTTCTTACCTGTCTGTTTTTTGGCTGCCTAATCTGTGCTCTGGCAGTTGCCTATCACTCCTTTCCTTTCCTCCTCCCATCCCCTGCCCAGTTTGCCTTTGCAATCCCAGTGCCAGGGTAGTTGCATGTTTGTTTTTCTTAATTTCCTCTCCAGACGTTTCCATTTGTCTTTGCAGATCATCTTCAACAAAGGCCTCGCATGGTCTAATTTGTTTTCTATTTCCAGCCTAGCCTTAAAATAACTCCTTTGTTCTATGAATGGCCTATGCATGGATCCAAATCCCACCTCCCCCCTTTTTTTTTGAGTGTGGATTTCTTTGTGGCTGTTCCTCATCAGTATCTTTAACTACTTCAAGTGTCCCCTTTGGGCTTTCAGCCTGCAGCTGCCAGGCAGTAGCTGTGGGTTGTGTGTGCCTCGACTGTCTCCTCTTCCCAGTGGAGCAGCATGGGCATGGGAGCAGTGATGCCATGGCATAACAGGAGTAGCTCTGCTATAACATCCCTGGTGACAAACTCACTGTCCCAGTGATCCATGGGTCATCTGCATGCTTTTTAGTCTCAGCTGTGAAAACCAGGAGATGCTTCAGGTTTCTAAAATTAGTTAGGAGGGGAAAATCTAACAGTGGTGGTAGGGAAACTGAAGGTAAAGAGGTGTGTTATGGCAGGATTTGGAAAGCAAAGGCTCAGGGCAGCCACACTGATGCTGACCTGAGGCTGGAGCCATGGCCAGGCTGGCACTTGGTGTGTGGATGGTACATTTCAAGAGGACAACATCCCTGCAGCTAGTGAGTGACAGCCAAGTGCTGTAGCTGAGAGAAATGGGTCAGCCTTGTTTGTGTAAGCACATAGACACTCCCCTGGGACCTGTCACAAGGTCACTTGCACCCTCTTTGCCAAGGGCTGGAAGATACTAAAACCATGAGATTCATTGCAAGTGCTCATCCTCATCTGACATGGGGTGTCTGTGGTGGGGAGGTGGTGCAGGTGTCTCATCTGCTCCCAACAACTGGATTACGCTGCTGAGAGTCCTGGCCTGAAGGAGGGCTGTAAGTGGCAGGACTTGCAGCACACAAGCGCACTCTTACATCTGCCAGAAGCATCAGGCTGGTGTCACATCACTGCTGAGAGCAGGCTGTCTGGCAAGACCTGACTTTTGAAATACAACTGGGAATGGGGCTGGCAAAATCTGTTCCTCTGACCTCGCTCCACACAGCTGCGGTGCCAGGATCTGTACACAAAAGCTGGCAAAGGGCAGAGGTTATCTTGGGCTAGAGCTAAATGTGGGTCCTGTGCCCAAAATAGCTTGGAAAGATAGAAAAGGAGAAATACAAGTCACAAGTCCTGCTTTGCCACTTTGGGCAATGATAGGAGCAGGACAGAGAAGTCACCTTTCATTGAGGATCAGAACCGGTTCTGCGTGGAGCCATGCCATAGTGGGAAAGCTGATGCAGCTGAGAGGTTTCCAGCAAGGAGACAGCTAACCAGGACAAGAGACTTCAGCCCCTGAACTTCTGCCTTGCTCTCCATGGCCCTGGAGACTGGTTTTATCTTTTAAGAGCAACATCCTGCCCTGGACAACTTTGTTTTGGTGCTGCAAGGTCTCTTTTCTTCCCCCAGATCTGCTCCTGTAGTTGGTTCTGCAGCTGAACTGTCAGGCAGGTGAGGAAATCAATCTAGTTCAAAAGTCATCTGGCCAAAAGAGGAGAGGGGGGAGGGCTGCTGGCAACAGGTGAGATGGGAAACTGGGCAGGAGCTGCCTTGAGTACTGCCACTTGAGGGGTGCCTGAGGAACCACAGGATCTGTCTATGATGTGCAGGGTGCTGCTAGCCTTGGCTCATCTTCTGTTTTCTTTCAAAGCAACAAAAATGCCTTGAGATTGGATACAGGTACAAACCTCTATCCCTGGGGTTGAAATAACTACTTCTGCATGCCATGGAGCTCAGGATGTGCCTGATCTTTCCTGTTGACCTTGGGCTGCTATTTTAATGTAAAACCTCTGTGCCCTGCTGCGACCAAACGCTAGTGTGGATTCCCAGGCTGCAGACACTGACATGATTGGCTTTGTTATTCTGAATAGAGCCCTAAATTTATGGCAGCTGGCCTGCCTTCCCTACTGAAAGGGCTCAATAGATACAGTACATACAAATATTTGTGTAGAATGTCAGCTGTCTTCCAAGAAAATTTCATGCACATATTGATTGGACAAATCCATCACTGATAGGCTGTGGTGCATTTCTTGGAAACATCTCTCTACCCATTTTTGTCACATCTTAGTTGTTTTTGCTTCCACTAGTCCTTCAGAGCACTACTTTTCAGGTCTGGTTTTGATCTGGATCTAAATGCATGTCGATGCTGTTAACCAGTGCTGGGGCAGCTGCTGACAGCAATATGCTTCTCTGCTGCGTTGCACACGAGTAGGTGCTGGGGTTGTTGAAGTGTCTTGAGCTGGTCGGTCTTGTGGAGGTGAACGTTGTGGCTCAAGATTAAGTAACCATTATAACAAAGGTCTCTTTAACATTTATTTCAAAATACACAAGTTGACTGGAGCACAGATACACCTTTTCTGCCTTGTTTGAAAAGTGTCATCTATTTGAATAAAGATGACTTGCTTGTTTTTTCCAAAACCTTCCATCATGTAGCATAATTAAGCATCAGCTTTGTTGGTACTCTTCAACTGACTGTGCCCTGGCAAGCGTTAGCAACATTTTGCCTATTTGCCTTGCCTGCAAAGCATAGTGGTGCTAGTTGTTGCCTTTCAATAAGGTCTTTTGCAGTCATTTTGTGGGCTACTTCCTAACGTCTTCTTTGGGCCATCCATGTGCTGTAGAGCACAAGTTGAGTAACTTTACTCTGGACTTAAGAAACAAGCTCTTCTGTTAATATTATTTTAGCGTGTCCTTGCTAAAATAAAAAAAAAAAATAAAATCCCAGGTTGATTTTGAACTTGAGCAGAGTGTTTTCTTTGGGCTCTTTAAAGCTTTCCTGAGGATGGAGGAACCAGTCTTCTCTGTAAGCTGGGAGTGTCTTGTTATCACCTGTTGGATGAACCAAGGTGTGGGGTAATTATGGCAACTCACCCACATTAATATCATGTCAGCAGCAAGCCAGGCACCTCACCTGGGAACTCTGCTCTCCCTAAGGAGTACAGAGCTGACTGGGAGGGTTGCCTCAAACTTTGAAGAGCAACAAGTGTGTTGAATGAGGTGAATTTTTTTTTTTTTTTTTTTGCCACTTAATGTAATTGCAAACTCTTATTTTAGACCTGTAGGGTTTTCATGTGGCTCTGACTGTATCCATGAATGCTTTTGCTGTGCTCAGAAACTGGGCTGAGGGACCAGCACAGAAGTGTCCAGCCCTGTATCTAATTGGTGTGGATTGTGAGTTTGCAGATGACTCTGGGGCATTGTGAGCTTGTCTGTGCCCATCTTTAGGGCTGGACGTGAATCTGTCTGGTGCTGTACATCCCATTAGCACAAGCTGTGCCTGAGCTGGCAAATGCTGCTGGGAGCTGGCAGGTGCTTGGGCAGCCAGGCAAGCCTGCAGCAACTTGCAGTGGCTTGTAGGCTGTTTTCATGGTGTAAACTGGGAGAAACAGGTGATGGGGAAATGATTTTAGACAGCAAGTGGCACATAAAGGTGAGAAATAGAAGCAGGAAGGTGGTGGTTTGTTGCAGAGAGTTGGCAGCGAGGAGGAGGGTGGTGGTTTTGAAGGCTTCAGCAATTGGTTGAGATCCTGGGAGTGTCCCAAACAGTTGGAAATAAGTGGGTGCAGGAGGGTCTGTGAGCTTTTCCCTCTTCCACAAGTTAGTGTTGTAGCTCTGGTGCTGGGTTTGGTGATCCAGCTTTCTCCTGTTCCTAATCAGGGACTGTAAATCTCCTTGTACCTAGTAATGGCTAACACAGGTCTGTGGATAAAAAGGTCTCTGATGGAGACTCCAACTGGGGAGGGAAATACTTTTCCTGTGAGACAATGTCTGTTCCTCATCAAACTCAGCTGAGAAAAGTAAGAATGAAATGGTTCAGTCTTAAAAGATTTCAAGAGCCTGGCTGCACCATTTCTCTTTTATTTCCATTAATCTGCTCCTATTGTTTGTGTTCCTCTCTTAAAAATAATGACTAAAGGGTTGTGGGTGAGAAGGCACCTCAGTATCTTCTGCTGGGGACATGTGGCCTAGCAGTGTCCCAGCTGCACCCAGCTCTGAAGCAGCACCAGTACATCCCTGGCATGATGTTATGTTCTCACTTTGCTCTCCAGTGGGAGCACTCACAGCCCTACTGCTGTCTGACCAGGGACTTTTCTCCTGCTCCTCCTTCTCGTCCTCCTCCTCTTCCTTGTGATGCTGGGCTGGACACACTGCAGCAGACCTTTTCTTCACACATGGAGTGTCAATGTGATCTGAGGCGTTGGCATCTGTGGAGCTGCCCCACTGCTTTGGTGACCTCATTTGGCCCCAGCCCGCAGTCCAGCTGTGATGGAGAGCATCCAGGGCCTGGTTTGCAGGTGTGAGGATGCATGAGCACTACTTTGCTGTTTGCAAGCACATGATTTTTACTCTTGGCTTCTCAGGTCTTCTTGTAGAGGCAGAGGTGATTTGCTGCTCTGAGGAAGGAAAACACTTTTTGTGGTCCTGCTAGCACACAGGTAGTGACCACCACCAGTGCAGCTTGCAGGTGTGCCCTGCTGTAGGGTGGCTTTGCTGGCCCCTTAATTTCACCTCAGGTGCATGTGTCCTTCTAGTGGAGAGTTAACTTTTTCTGACTGCACACAGAAGCAAAAAAGCTTTTAAACTGTTAGAGACCTTGACACGGTGTGGCTTTGCACTTGCTGCTGGGTTTTAAAGCTGAGTTTCTGATCTGTAGAGCTTAAAAAAAAAAAAAAAAAAAGAAAACTAATCCCATTTCTTTGGCTGCCATGGCATGATCTAGTTCACCTGCTGAGTTTCCAGGGAAGCAGTTGGCTTGCTGAAAGCTGCTGAGGGCTCTGCCCCCCACCCCCAGCTTGGAGCGTGGGTATATACATGTGTGTGTCTATATATTTATGTATGCTAAGTAACTCTTAGGTGGCTGCAAGCCAAGATGTCCATGTTTGAGTCCGTTGTTAGGAAAGTACCTTAAATTTCTGCAGATGCCAGTGAGCTTTTGGAGCCCTTGAGAGCATCGTGCACGTGTTCCTGACAGCTGCAGGGAGGGTTTGGCTCTAGAGCAGCAGTTGTGGGCTGCAGGAGGGCTGTGAGGGTGGTGAGGTGTTCCCAGAGAGCATGGCCCCCAGCTCTGAGTGGGAATCGATGCTAAAAATCCCATCCAGTTGGAAGTGTTGAGGGGAAGTGGGGTAGTCATACTGGGAGTATAAATACGTGCTGGCTGCCTTCTGGGTGCCTCTGAATTCCCCCTCTTGCACGGGGGCTTTCCTGCCCCAGAGTGGACTGCACCAAGCATGTCAGGCTGCCATACAGAATGAGGGTTGGGCTGATCCTGGGCCACCCTTGCTTTCCAGGATTGGGGTGGCAGGTAAGATATCTCAGGGTTTGGTAGGGATGTGTGGGTGCAGGGCTTGGGGGAGCCCCAGATCCTGTGCAGGGGGCAAGCTGAACACAGGAGGAGACTTGGTTGTCCTCCTCTACCTTCCCTGAGAGCCAAACCTTTCCATGTCTTTTCCCATGCATAACTTGGCAAAACACCTTTGGCTCAGCGAGCTCCTCTGTCTCTTGGCAGGAGCGTGGAGATGTCTCTGCATGGCTGTCATCTTCAGGCCTCAGTGGGAATTTGCTGAAAAACAGTATTTTGGTAAAACTGGACTTCTTTGCAAGGAGACCTCTTTAGGCCACTTTCTCCTGTGTATTGTGCCCAGCTTGCTGGGGACTGTTGCCTTGGTTGGTGAGCAGTGCATGGATGCCAGCAAGCCATTGAGGAGATCCTGTGCCTGCCTGCAGCAGATAGTGAGTGGTTTGTCAGCATAGGCTGATCTGTGGTCTCAGGGGAGAGAAAGGAAAAAAAAAAAATAGAAAAAGACTTCCTCTTTCTCTTTTTTGCCCCCCTTTCCCACCCCTTTTTGGTTTTTGTACACACCAGCTGCTGTTTCAGTTGAAATTGCGTTGGCTGGGGCTGGCTGTGCCCTCTGTGCATCAGAGACCACACGAGTGTGGGGAGGTGGTGCTGGGGGACTGAATGCTTCCTCTGGTGCTCCCAAGTGTACTGAGGGAAGCTTTTGATACTGCTACAACCCTTACAGAAACTTATAAGTCACATCTACCTGTGCTGGGGGTGAGGTGCGTGAGTGTGTGCAGCACTGGGTGGGATGGAGAATGGGTCCAGGGAAGGGGGAGCTGGGGCTCCCCCTGCTCGGGATCAGTCCTAAAAGCATCCTCAAAGCCCAGGCAGCAGTGGAGGTTTATGCTTTGTATAATTAACCATTAATAGGAGAATTATAGTTAATGTACCTGAACCTGTCAGTGATGAGGGGCAGTATTTAGATGTTTGTCTTTTTGTTTTTTTTTTTTTTTTTTTTTTTTTTTTTTTTTTTTTTTTTTTTTTTTTTTTTTTCCTGTTGATATCCAGGCAAAACTCAGGAGGTTTAAAATCCTCTCCAAACATGACCTGAAGTGTCTCCTAAAAAGCAGTGACTCATAAAATCTCCCCCTGGAGGCAAGGAGAGTTCTCCCACTCTTGGTTTTCCTGATTTTATTCCTGCTGCAAAGGGAATTGCAACACATGGTGAAGCAGAAAATGTGTGGGTGGCAGGGGTGTGTTTGTGCAAATAACCTCAGGGCCATGCTGTCCTCTCTGGCTCTTGGTCCTGATCAGAAAGGTTGATCTGTTTGGCACTGGAGGTGCATGGTGTGCTCTAGTCCTGAATTTTAGTGTAGCTCTATGGATGGACATGGCTGCAGGGCATGACACTGCCCGGTGTCCCTCCTGGCAGAGATCCAGGCTTACCTCAAGTAGCTGCAGAAATAGCTGCAACTCATAAAGAAGGGGACTGAAGGGGGATGTGTGTGGACATGTGAGAGTGTTGATGGAGAAGTGGATGAGTTGAGGAGGGACCTTGTGCTATCGGACCTCTTGGTGAAGTGCCAAACTCTAGCTTGTGTTTTTTGGGAACCACGTCACCTTCCCCCCAAAATACCTGTCTCCAAGAGCCTTGTAGATATAGATTAACAGGGTCCAAAGGAAGTGCCAGCATTGTGCAGGCCTTGTCCTGTTGGAGCTGGGGGAAGGTTTTCCACAGCAATTGGGCGGGATGCGTATGGGAAAAATCTTACATTTGGACTTGCCTGGGATAGAAGTACTCCACTGAAAAAAAACTGGCAGTGGTGTTGGCTAAGCAGAAAAAGGGAGGCTGCTGGAGAATTGAGAGCAGTCAGGGTTTGGTCACCCAAGGCTTCGTGCTTGCTTGTCTCAGGGGACTGCGCTAGTCTGGATTTTAACCTCCTCCTTTCCCACTTGTTTGCAGTTGTTGGGTGACGTGGAAAGCTCACACAGGATGAAGAGGAGCTCCTGGCTCTCCTAACCCTTTGTCTGTGATTCGGAGGCAGTGACCGCCGCACCTGCTGGTTCGCCATGTCCGGATCGACGCAGCCCGTGACGCAGAGCTGGCGCGCTGCCGAGCCGCGCTACCCGCCGCACGCCATGTCCTATCCGGTCCAGATTGCTCGACCACATGCGGTAAGGCAAGAGACTTCCTTACCCGCTCGTGGGGTAGGAGCTGCGTGGCTTGTCCCTGTCACTGGGGCAGTGGCTCAGCCGCTCTGGTCTCGGATGTGGCTGTTACAGAGAAATCAGACTGCTTCCGTGCCTGTGGTACAGGATTTCGTTGTTCCTCTCTCATGGGATCCTCTTCTGCTTTTCCCTACGGTGCTTTCAGCTTTTCTCTCCCTTTCCAGCCTTTTCCCACTGCTTGCCATGGTGCTGCTCGTGGGCTGTGGCTCATCACTCCCAAGCATCTGAGTCCATTTCCCTTGGTTGGATGCAGTAACTGGCTTGAGGGGAGGGAGAGAAAGGTTGACATGGAGGAAGAGCACATGACCTCCAGCCATCTTCAGTTTGGCCTTTTCTTGGTGCTGAATTGCAAGGGGATGAGCATCCTCTCTGGCATGTGGGTGTATCACCCAGTGAGCCCACTCCTAGCTCCTCAAACCCATAGGAGAGCTTTTCCAATCTCCAGGCAGACTGCTGGGGATGACCCTGCTGCTTCCCCTTCAGTCAGGAGACCTGCTTCTCTCTACATGATGTTCCTGGCTAGCAGTGACACTACTGGGAAGCAAGAAGAAAACAGCTGCTGATGTATTTTCCATTTTATTCTTCCCCACTTTTTCCCTCTCTTGCCTTCGACTTGTAGTCTTGTCTCTTCCTGGATCAAGCCATAAGCTGGTGCTGATTGTCTTTTGTTGGTCATGTTTTGTTGAATGCACTGAAGCCTGCACAGGTTAATTTGTTCTGTTCCAGCTTCTCCTTTCTGTGCCATGTCATTCAGGTCTGTGCTTGCTCATCATGGATTGTTAAATGTTTTAGGTTTAAGACCTTAACAGAAAAAAAACTCTCCTTAGTGGAACAGCTTTAGTCAGCTCAAGCTGCTTAAAAGAATCTTATTAGGTGCTGGAGTGTGACACACGCTTGCAAGGCTGCTCTTTGGAGTTGCTTCTTGGCAGGTTACAGTGAAGTGACCACAGCCAGGAAGGTGCTTGTAATGCATCTTGGTGAGGAGACCTTGTCCTGGGGTTATGTTTTTGACAGTGGAAGCTACTGGATGATAAAATTCCTGCAGTGGTAACTTTTAGGGTTTGTCTTGAAAACCTGAGTACCTATGAAGTGTCAGCGAAGGGGTGAAATTACCTCATCTGCCCTATTTGCTGGGCTTCAGCAGAGCAGCACAGGAAGCAGAGCTGGAGCTTGGAAAGGCTTTGAAATAGAAACATTAAGGAGGGCACAGGACGAGCTTTTGGCTGCGTTAGCTGGCTCATGGAGATCGCTCGGGGCCTGCGTGCTTCTGCACAAAGAAGCTTTTCATGCAGGGTATGAGACACGCTGACCTGGTTCAATTTATGGCAGCTTTGCTACCATCAGTGCAAGCATGTTTGGGGCTTTGGGTGGAATGAGAGCATTTGTCTCAGAAAGAAAATCTCGCTTCTCCTTTTAGAGAAACCCAAGCAGGAGGAGGATGTGACCAGGTGAGCAAGATCTGCAGTGGTTGCGAAACCATGATTTAAAACTAAACACAAGAAGCCTCAATACCCAGTGTGGAGACAGGTTTTAGAAGAGGGTGAAAGACTCCAAGCTTGGAGGTGTGGAGTCTCTTGCAAGCCCAGGTTGCTTCCCCTTATTGTCACAACAGCAGGAGGAGCCAAGCAGGGCAGTTGTTTGCAGGTTAGATGGATCTTGGGCTTTCTCCAGCCTACCCTGCTCTCTGGCTGGAGTGAATGGTGCTTTTATTCTGTCATACTAATGTTGGAAGAAGTTTGCTTCTGGAAGCTATTTTCACAACCGCATGTAATCTCATGGTGCCTTTTAGGTGTCTGGATGCAGGAGAGGTCAGGCTTGAGACGATTTTTTTTTTTTCTTTTTTATTTGAAACTTTTGGGTTGGTTTTCTTGCCAGAAGTGTGCCAGCAGCCTATGCTAAGCACCCTGTCTGTCCTCGGGAGGGTAGGCAGTGTGTTCCTTGAAGGATGTCCCTGCGTGATCCCTCCCTGTCCGTCTCAGCTGTTTGCAAACACATCCTGCTTTGGTGGTGCTGTCAGCTGGACCCTGGCCATGGCTCTGGGGCTGGAGCTGATCTCTGGTGGCACTGCTCAGAGAGGACAGCCCAGTTGCTTTGAAGTTGCTGTGCTGTTTAATATTAAAGGCAGCGGCGTTTGCTTGCATGTCTTGGCCAGGTCGGTTTTGTCATGGGGTGTGTTTGCACAGTGAGAGCTTGCTTGGAAGGCAGCAAAAGAAACCAAACCCGACCCAACACTAGGGTGTCTTGCATCCGATTGGATTTTGATGCTGGTTTGCTGTGTTCCGTGACGTCCTTTCCTGAGAACTGGGAATTTGTCAGCCCAGGGATCCTTAATCCTGGTGGTGGAAATGCCCTGGGTCACCACCTGGGTGTGTGCACAGGGCTGAGCACAGCAGGGCCACAAATGTGTTGTAATATAAATAAATAATGACAGACCAACTGTGACAGTGGCACCCAGGGAAACGTGGCCCGGCAGGAATATTGAGCTCAGAAATGAGCCGTGACATTATTTGAGGTTTGTAGATGCTTTATAAAGAGTGATTTAAAGGATTGCAGCTGTTTGATTTCACAGATTAGGCAAGTCATAGGATGTGTTGTTAAGGGGCAGAAGGCAGAGCTGGGCATTTTAGTTCTCCTGTTCTATAAATCCTGAGGGAATATCCAACAAAATAGGGGGAAAAGATGCCTTTCAAGTGAATAAACAGAAATATGCTTTGTACCTATGGGCAGTGCATTCCAATAGTTACTGCTGCTTTTGGAGCTGCCAGAGAGGACCCAGTATTGGTCAAGTGAGGATCTTTTGTTGGATGGTTTGTTAGGTGCCAGCTTCGGGCAAGGCTGTGCAAACCCATGGGTCTGATCCAGGCTGAACTCTGATGAGTGATGCCACATACAGGCACATTGTTCTCCAGCTGTATCAGAGCATCCTCATCCTCTTCACTGAGAGACATCTGGTCCCAACAGCTGTCAGGGAGGTGAGATGTGAACATGGTGCAGTATTTTATAATGGCCAGAGATTTAATTCCATCTTACTAAAAATAAATTAGCTGTAGAGAGTCTTTGCGAAGAGTGCATGCTTCTAAAGGCAAGGAGAAAAGTTGGTGAAAGAGTGGTTTGGCCTGGGGCTGTTTAGTCTGGAGAAGACTTGAGAGGAGATCTCAAGTGTATGTATATCTGAGGGACAGGAGTCAAGTGGCTGGGGCCAATCTCTTTTTGCCAGTCTGCAGCAATAAGACAAGGAGCACTGGGTACAAACTGGAACATAGAAGGTTTCACCTCAACATGAGGAGAAACTTCTTTACAGTGAGGGTGACAGAGCACTGGATCAAGCTGCCCAGAGAGGTTGTGGTATCTCCTTCTCTAGAGACTTTCAAAACCCACCTGGATTGTCCTGTCTGGACTGCCCTAGGTGATCCTGCTTTGGCAGGGGGGTTGGACTCGAGCTCTGGAGGTCCCTTCCAACCTCTAGTGTTCTGTGATTCTGACTGTCTTTAGGTAGAACTAAAATCACCAGACAACCACAAGTTGTTTAAGGGCACTGAGTGGTTCCTGGCCAAAGCGCAGGGGAAACATTTTCGTTTTCTGTATTCATTAGCTGTGATGTTGGGATGCTTAGTTAACTTCTGTCATGTTCAGCTTGGGAACAGAGGAATTGTTTGAGTGCTCTGTGACCTTTAGCTAAAGGTGACAAAACACATTACTTACGTTCTTAACCTTCTAACGTGTCTGCAGCTCATGCTTTCGCAGAGGAAACTTTCCCATGAAGGATATTCATTTTCAGGCAACCTGCAGGTATTTTCTGTAAACAGATCGATTTCCCTGCATAGCACATGCCCCTCTTTCCGTTTAAAGCCACTTGGTGATCAATATTCCCTGGGCACAGAAGGGTTCCCCTCTCTTCCTCCTGTATGGATCCAGTTTCTTGCTGTGCCCTCCTTACCAGTCATCCTTCTTCTGGTCGTGCCCTGACAGTTTGGAGCTGCAGGAGTGATGCAGCTGCGGATGCTGGGGTCTCCAGGAGATGCTGGGGCTTGGGGCACACAGGGTGCCCTCATGCAGCAGCCTCTGTGTCAAAACAGCTTCTGCTTTGGGAGTGCTTTTAGTGTTTAGCAACTAGAGATAAAGGTTTGGGCACTGGTAGGAAAGATGGGGATGTGTGCATATGAAACTCGTGTTCCATCACGTGAATCCCCATCAGCGAGCACCATCCTCTCTCTGAAAAACAAGAGATACTGAGCATGGCTCCTGCATGCTGTTTCTTGCAGGGCCTCACGTGAGATGGAGAGATGAGCTTAACCCCTCCTCAATCCCTCTGCTTCATCTGAGACCTTCGTGCCTTCTGCCATGCCAGCTTTCCTGTCTGGGAGCAGCTCCATAGTTCCTTCATTAAACTCCCTGTTTGCAAAACACTTGTGCAGGAGCGTCCCAGCCCCATCCCTCATTATTTTTGGCCCGTGATAAATAACTTCCTTGTCTGTCTCGTCCAGAGACAAGAGCTTGGTGCAAACTTGTGTGCTGATTTGGTGTCCCAGCCAAACGGTGTCCTGGGGGGAATGGAAGTGCCTTCCCTGCCCAGACTCCTCCTCCCAGCAGTGTGAGCAGGGTGAGTTAAACCCAGCACCCTGCCGTGGAAGGTGCTGTAAGGAGATGTCAGCTCTGGAGGTGGCAGGAGCTCTCTCCCCTCCGCAGTGACATGATCGGCATGGCGAGGCGATGCCAGGTAAGCCTGCAGACAGGCAGTGCTTTTCGCGTTACGAGCGCGAGGAGCCTTTGCTGCTGTGTTGGTTTCCCTCGGAGTAGTTATTCACACTTTTATCTGCTGGAAACAAAATGCCAGCCTGTGTCGATGCTCCAGGAGCTTGCAGAACGGAAGAGTTTATGGTGCCAAATGCTAAAAGCCCCCAGGCTGTGAAGAGCCTTCACCAACCACCTCTGAGCGCAAAGCAAAGCCTCCTGCTACCAGCTGTGCAGCTGAGCAGGGGGTGGCTCATGCCAGAGAGTTGCATGCTGAATTCTGCCTGCCAGGCTCCAGAGAGTGTTGTAAGGAATTACTTGAAAATCAAAAACCTACCTTGGAAATGCAGCCTGATTGAGTGTGTCAGAACTGAAATTGGTGAAATCACTCCTGAGGACCTTCCCAGTGGAGGACTGATTGAACTCTCTGGTGGATTTGGGGAAGTTGGCCTTGTGCTGTGGGACTGGGAATGCATGGAGATGAAGGAATAGGACACCCAATTCTCTGTCCTGGAGTCTCTCCCCCATTGCCATGCAGAGGGAGGTGGCTTACAGCAGCTTGCATTTAGAGCTCATTTTCCCTAGAATACAGCCTTCAACCAAACCAGTTCTTTATCTTCAAACTACTGTAAACTTTTCCGGTTGCTCCCTAAATCTGCTTTTTGGGTGTGATCTGATGCAGAGGGTGGTGTTTTGCTTTTCTGGAACTCAAGATCCACAGGGTTACAAAGAACTTTTGCTGTATATGTGGTTTGGCAGAAGTAGAGACCCACTAAAGCTACTTTTGGAGATAGAAAGCTGTTGTTGGCGCTCCTGGGCTGAGTCTACCCATATCATCCCACTAGCCTCTGCAGACATCTTCTGCAAGCCCAGGGGCTTTTGCTGGTTGCCACCGTCACCATAGTTACACATAGTACTGACCAAGGCAGATTATTTGATCTGAAGGTCTGACTGTGGATTGGTAGTGAAATGTAGGAGAGAGTGGGTTGGGGACATAAGACAAAAGGGTCCTATATGGGTTTGTAGATAGGTTATGGGTGTTGTGTGGGAGATGCTGAAGGACTATGCTGCAGAAGAAATGCAATGATGAGCACAATGACCTGGTGCTTTTAAGGTGGAACTTTTGGGTTTGCTCTGTGAAGAGAGCTGCTCACCCCACATGGGTATCTGTGACCAGAGATGGCTTCAGGAAGCAGAGTAGCAGGCATGGGGACTGGAGAGAAGGCAGACAGGTCATTTCTGGCTCAATAGTGCCTGGATGTGACTGGGACAAAAGTCTTGTGATAGAGACTGAAAAGCAACACTGTAATGGATGTGCTACAGCTCTGTGGGCACCTTTGGCTGCTGGGGAGAGGTCTGGCGGCTGGCTCCAGCACCCGGCACTGGTCAGGTGATTGGGAAGTCACAACAGCTGAGAGCTGCCCCCACTGAGACATGACTGCTCCATGAATGGCATATTCAGATGGGACAGCTAAACCCTGCTGACAGCCCCCAGTTGGGAGGAGAGGGCATTGAGAAGGATCCATTACTGCCGCAGCTGGTGCAGCCGCCAATGGTGCTGGCAGCAGACGTGTCCTCATGCAGGGATGGTAGCAGAAATCAATGCCCTCCAAGAAGGGGCCACGCGCAGTGTGGTCACCTCCTAAAACAAAAGGCCAAGTCAGCAGCTTCTGAGAGACGGATGGCAACGAGACTGTGTCAGAACAATGAGGGCATTTGTCTTCTCAGCACATGTTGCATCTTCGTAGGCAAGATAAAAATGTGTGTATGCAGCCAGGTTTTTATTACTGACCTTATCTTCAACAGTGGAGCTGATTGTGGAGGAGTCATTGTTTGGTTTTATGTTGGGTTTTTTCTTTCCTTAAATTTGCAGTGAGCTCCTCCCAGGGTCTGGGGGAGGAAGTAAGGCAGACAGCAGTGTACTTGTGGACAGCCTGTTTTGATCAATAACCACCTCCTCTGTGCTTCGAGGGAGGTTTTCAGTAGCAGAGGATGCCTCCTCTTTGCTGGGGAGGCTGAGGGTGATTTGCTCTATGCCATGCTGGTCCCCTCACAGCTGCACTGTGTTTGTGGTGGCTTGACTACTGCCCTTGTTCCTCCCAAACCTTCCCCCTACCTCTTACCTGGATCCACATTGGGAAAAAAACTCTCCAGGCAAAGGCTAAAGAGTGCATTTCCTGGTTTGATGAGCAACTGTGGTGCTGCTGGAGCCGAGGGCTATCCAGGCACCAGAGAGCTTTTCCTTTTATTGCTAAAATAGGTCACGCTTGCTGCTGGCAGGGGGAGATTTAAAGTAACTTCTTCTTTCAAAGTTCAGGGTGTGCAGAGCAGGGGTGAGAGACGTTCCCTGCCTCTGGCAAAGCTGCTGGAGTGGTGGCCATGCTGCTTAGGCCACCCCACCTTGAAGTGGAGAGCTGTTCCATCTGGCTCGCAGGCAGCAGCCCTACCTTCTGCTCCAGCCAAGGGGCTCAAGCAGCAGCTTGTTGCACAAATGAATGGCTGGACAATCCAAGGCTCTAGTGGGTTTCAATTTGGAGTGGCTGCTTCATGCTCCTGGAGATGAGGGAGGCTCAACCTGGTGTGTGCTTCCCAAGGAAATGGGGTGACTTCCCAGTCCAAGCTTGAGCAGTAAAGTCTTCGCTGCAGTGTTGGGCCTCTCTGACTTGCATGTCCTCTCCAGATACCCTTGTTGTATAGGGAATAGTTCTGGGTATTGGAGGCACAGGACAGTCTGTGTGGGAAACAGCAGCAAACAAGCAGCAGGAGGAAAGTGATTGAGCATGTGGCCAGTGTGGGCACTGCCAGCTGCTCTTATCTCTCCTCTCAGAAAATACCAGTGGAAATTAGGACACCTAAGAGTGAGACAAGAGGTGGAGCAAGGTTCCGAGAGCTAGTGGGATTATGATGGGGGACAAGTGGAGTGTGGGATGTGCTAGGACAGCTTTCAAGTGCCCAGCTCTGGCTCTGTGTGCCACTAGTACCACAGATTTTCAGGACACCAGCCCCACTGCCCTCACCCATCAGTTCCACTGCAGTTAAAAGGAGCTCCCAAAAGGGCACATGTGCTGCTCATGAGCAGCAAGAATAGGCCAGGCATCTTCTGAAATTAGAGAAGGGACAGTTTGTATCAAGTGAAATAAACAGGCATGCTTTGGCATTGTGTTTTGCTCACTCTTCAGATCATGCCATTATTAACCAGCTTCAGTTCAGCTAAATGCTTGGGAGAGCTTCATCAGAAACAGCAGATCGTTGAGAAACACCGATTGTTCCCAGCACAGACTGGGCAAGCGCCTAAAAAACAGCCCACGACCTAATCCTTGGTGGAGGTGGCAAGGAGCTGGGATTTGCTCCTCAGTCAACATGTGCAGTGCCCCGGCCTGTTTGCCAACCTGCCAAAGGTTATGAGGACAGTGTGGGGCAGTGGCTTGTAGCTGGGTGAGGGCTGCTGTGCCCCGGGAGTTGGGCAGCCTGCACCCGATGCTGTGATTAGAGGCGGCAGCTGGCGTGGGTGCCACCCTCTGCCGGGGAGCCGGCTCAGCTGGCGGATGTGGTGGCTGACCCCGGGAACGCTCCTCGGTGTCGCTGCGAAGCAAGAGCAGCAGTTGTTCGGGTGAAGCTGCCTCTGCACTGACGCGCAGCAGGGAGCTCCTGGCTGCTCTCCCGGCTCCAGACGTGGTAAGGGATGGGGGACGGATGTGATGCTTCAGGCTGCCCGGGCTGTGCTGCAGGTGCTGGTCTGGCCACGCTCTAGGTCTCCACGGGTTTGCTCCGGAGCTGTTTTCCTAGGAAGCCAGAAGCAGTGGGAGTTTGCTCTTGTTTTTCTGCTGGCAGGAGGAAGTGAGGAGGAGCAGTTTGCCTTTCTTTTGCAAGACCAGCTCCAGGCTTCCTTTCTGTAGGCCTTGTACTTCTGGGGTCTTCTCAGGGGCTAATTCTTGCAGCCCTGGGAATGCCATCTGGATGGAA
Organism: Ramphastos sulfuratus; assembly: GCA_013399055.1. NCBI lineage: Eukaryota > Metazoa > Chordata > Aves > Piciformes > Ramphastidae > Ramphastos > Ramphastos sulfuratus. The sequence goes on along the minus strand of WBNM01032209.1, from coordinate 14,860 downwards.
CAGTTGGTAGATACCTCGTCTGTATGGATGTGCTCTGTGCTGGAGCTGGGAGTGCAGGGTCAGAGCTGCTGCTAGCCGTGGCATAGTGTTGTCTGCCTGTGTGGGCTGCGGGTCAGTGCTTCCAGCATCGATTTCAAACCTCCCTTGCTCCTCCTCATTGGAGGTCAGGCAGCCCAGTCCCGGACAGCTGCAGCAGGCAGGAGGAGGAGAACCGAAGCGCAGAACTGAAGCAAAGCACACGTTCAAAACAGAAAGTGAGAGAGGCAGGAGGGTTGCCTGCAGCCATCGGTTCAGGGCTGGGTTATCCCCGGGTCAGGGGACAGCTCAGAAGGCTTTGGTGGAGATATGATGGTAGGGAAGGTGGCAGACTTGGAAGTTAAAGACAACAACAAACTATAAGGGGGGGGGGGGGGAGGGAACAACACACAACACCTGTGTGTCATTGTTCTTTTTCTTTTTTTCTTTTTCCTCCTTCCACAGGGCTCTGTTTCTGTGCTGCCAAGGGCTTCGCTGTAACATTGTATGCAGTCTCCTGGCTTTGGACAGTTTGATTAGTGTAGCTTAATGAGCCTAATAGACTCAGGTTATTTAGGGTCAGAGGATTTACCAGGAAGGGGAGGGAGACGGCGCTCTGGGTGCTCCCAAAGCAAGTAATAACACAAAGACTTTGAAACTGGGAGTGCTTTCACCAGCTCCCCCTCCCAGCACCCCAGGGCCAGGGCAGTGGGGACATGTCCAGTCTCTTTGCTGGCAGCACAGGATGATTTTGGCCTCCTGAGTAGGGCCCAAGTACCTCTTCAGTCTGCTTCATGAAGAAGCATATTTTAATGAGGCTGCTTTTGGCTCTTCAGCATTTCATTTATCTAAACGTTGGCCTTGTGCTGAGCTGCTCTGCTGGGTGATTTGTGGCACTGTAGACACTGTCTGTGTCTATCCCTCTTTGGCAGTGGCTCAACCCAGCAATTTTTTGTAGTGTAGGGCCAGGAGCTGCTCAGAAGGATTCTCTGGAGGCACCTGTCATCAGAGCAGGTTTCTGGCTGTATCTAGGCAGAAAGTGCCTGTATTTGAGCTGTTCTCCCCTCAAGACCTTTCCTCACCAGTTGCTGCAGCAGTCAGCATTTGTGAGAGGTTGTCTTCAGCATCACCCACGTCAGGCTTTCACTGACACAGGTTTGATGAATGAGATTGGGAGTCAGAGCCCTGTGTAAAGGGGTTTTGCAGCATTTGTGTGGGATGCTGAGTTTTGCCCCTAGGTACTTGTGTGCCAGCTAACTGCTGATTTGCAGCGTATGCTGTGCTGTGGGCCTCTGAAATCTTATGGTGATGGTACCAGCAGGCTTTTCATTTGTTCTCCACATCACCTGACTCCTAAGCAGCAGCCTCAGAGCCCCACTTCACTTCTGCATGTCCCTTCTGCTTGTGGCAGTGTACAGCCCCTTCTTGGCAGGTCACTTGGAGCTGGAACAGCGCACTGTGAGGCTGAGCCGCCTCAGCCCCGAGAAGCTTGCTCCTGGATTGGATTTCATGCAGGTGATGTGCTTGGGGCTGGCATGTGTGCACAGTTTGAAATGGAATAATGTAGATTTTCCATCTTGTTTTTCTAATCTTAGTTAGCTGGCTTCATCCTAAGCTTTTGAGGTGTGGCTTGCTGGTTTTGAAGAGTCTGTTTCTTGCATTCAAGGCTGATGGTCTGGGCCATGGGAGCTGTGCATCATGGTGTAATACCAGGTGGCTTCAAAAGGACAAAGACAGCAATGCATTTGTGGAACTGGAAGATGGAGATGACCCAGCTTCTTCACTGCACTTGGGTGTCAAGCTGCTCCCAGTGTCATGGGTCCAACCTTCCTCTCCTGGCTGGATAACTACCATGGTTTTGTAGGTCTTCTCCTGGTCTGGGCCTGCTGCTGCTCCTGGGCGAGTGTGGATTGGCCAGATACCTGTGGGTGGGTTGTCGCAGGGATGGGAGGCACCAGAGCACAAATGTACGAGGCAGGATTGTGCTGGAGGACAGCTGTCTGTGCTGGGGACAAGATCATCCTAACAGTGCTCAGTGGTAGAGTGTTTTTTGGGGAGCCTCTGGGCTGTATCTCCCTTGCTCAGACAAGCTTTCCAGCTGCTTACAAGGCTCTTTCCCTGTCATCGTGTGGATTTGCTTCCTTCAGAGGATGGATGCCTCAGGGACTAGCCTGACTACAGCACTGCTGTGAGGTGTGGGTGGGACAGAGGGCGTGACCGTGACCGTGAAAGCTCAGCCTTGGCATCGCTGGGCTGGGTCTTAAATCATCTACAGCTCCAGACAGTGTCGTCTGGAGGGAGGAAACTGGCCTGTTTGCTTATACTCTGCCTGTGTGGTTGGAGGGGACAGGGTTCCTTTCACCCAGGGTTATATTTTGAGAAGCTGCTTTTTTATCAGGAGAATGATAAAGTCTTGACATTGAGACTTACAAAGTGATTTTGATTGCTTAGCTTTTGTTTTGGAAACATTTCCCCTCCTTTGCCTGAGTAAAGAAACTTAATTTCTACCAACAGAAGTAAAGAAGGTGCTCATCCGCTCTTTGCATCTCTTCATGCCCTCTGCAAACTCTTCTCTCATGCCTCCAAATCTGTTGAGGTGCTAAAGCCCCTGACTCCCTGTGTTTTTCCTCCTTCCTCAATCTCTGTTTTGTGATATTTGCTGAATTCATGAAATTTGGTAGAATTTCCAAGGCATGTGGGAGCACCTGAACCACAGGGGACAACAGGAAAGTTGGTGTAAAAGGAACAAGGTCTTGACTGGAGGCAGTGGGAGCATGGAAGGCCCTGGAAAAGATGCTCCAATACATTAGCAGGTTTGGGGGGAGTGGGAGAAGGGTTTGCAGAGGGCAAAGGGAGAGGTGCAAAGAGAGGGAGATGGTTAGGAAAAAAACGGGATTGGGCCAAAAGCAATAAAGCTATGGAGAGAAAAAAGGGGCTGCATGTAGCTTGAAGCTACAGGGTTTTGGTTTTTTTCAGGTGTCTTTAGAGCTGCCCTTGAGCAGGTGCCAAGGCTGTGCTAGAAATTTTGGTTCAGGATGGGGGCAAGTCCTGTTTGTGCTGTGTGCTTTGATGGGGAGGGAGCTCACATGGCACAAGCTGAATGCTGCTCCCTTCTTGCCTGCGTGTGGAAGGTGCCACAGGGCTGGCAGCGAGATGCTCTCCAGCATATGTCTTCAGAACACTACTGAATGAAATGTAAGCCTCTTCTGAAGGCAACTCATAAACCTTCCTGGCATTTGCATCTGAAAAACACAGCCACAGCTCACTGTGTGATTTACTGGAGTAACTTTCTGAGCAATTAATCCACCTACATCCTGCCAGGTCTCCCACGGTTCCTTTGACATCAGTCGAACACTGATGTGAGCAAAGCCAGGCAGGTCAGAGGGAGTTGAGCAATGGCTGGAAAAGCAGGAGCTGGTGCTCACCAGCCTTGTCCTTGGTGGGGAAGCTGGAGAGGAACTTCTGCTGTCCCAGCCCTGAGCTGATGGCCCAGCATCATGGAATCATAGAACGGTTTGGGCTGGAAAGGACCTCCAAAGGTCATCTAGTCCAACCTTCCTGCAGTGAGCAGGGACATCCTTCACTAGATCAGGCTGCTCAGAGCCTTGTCAAGTCTGACCTTGAATATGTCCAGGGATGGGGCCTCAACCCCCTCCCTGGGCAACCTGTTCTAATGCCCCAACCCCCTCACAGTAAAGACCTTGTTCCTGACATTCAACCTAATTTTGCCCTTCTCTAATTTTAAACCATTGCCCCTTGTCACTGTAAACAGTCCATGAATTTCCCCATCATTTCAGGCCACACCAGCATGCTCTGAGCTCCACCAGCAATTTTCTGACAGGGGTTAGGAGGAAAAGGCAGAGCTCAGCTGAGTGTGGGCAGGGGGAAAAGGAAAAACAGACAGTTCTTGGGATGTGCAAGAGCCTTTTTTTCTCTCAAGGGCACAGCCTTTGAGCCTCCCAGACAGGTAATTCTTGTTTAGTCGCCCACAGAAGGTGACGGTCTTGGCTGTGGGCCTCATGGTGTGTCTTCCCAGGTGCTTGTTCTGTAGGTGGAAGTCAGGAGCTGCATCATATTTTGGGTTTTCTTACATTTAAAACCAGGACAAGTGTGAATGTGGTGAAGCAGCAATTCTGCTTTGGCTGGAACTGAGAGCTAATGGGCTCTGAGTTCATCCCACCAGCGGCTGGACTGATGACATACTGTATCCTGCAGCCCCCCATGGTGTCCTGCATGGATTGACTGAAGAAAAAGCAGTGTCATGGAGTCATGTCCTCCATTTACACCTGGATTTACAGCAGAAGTGAAACAACATGAGAATTAATAGATGCTGTCCTAATAATGCCCTCCTTTTGTTGCAAGAACCTGTCTGAGGACACCATTTGCCTCAGGGGCTGAGGTCTGAAATGGCCAGACTGGAGATGGAGGCCAGGAGTTAGGGGCGGGTGGAGGCTCCTGGTTGCTGGTGTTTGCCAGGGTCAGTTGGAGTAGAAAGGAGCAGCAGCAGCACACATTGCCTGATGCTGGGGAGACATGAACCTGATTCAAAAAAATGGTGCATCTTTCCAGGCACAAAGAGGTGGTGTTCCTCAGACTCCACCATTCCCCTTTCTCCTCCTTTTGATGTCTGGCCTTTTCAGCTCTTGTGTGAGAGAGAACCTGAATGTGGGGGATCTGCTTTGCTTGGCTCCCCTACACCAAGAGCTTCCAAGTTCTGTTTTTCTTCTTGTCTTTCCAGAAAGCTGCTATGCAAACATCTTGCTTTGCCCTCTGGTAGCCAAAGGTGCTGGGCTTTGATATTCCCTTCTACTCTGCAACTGGCTGGAGGGGGGAGCATGGCATCTGTCACTGGGCTGCTCTGTTCACCAACAGAAGGGAAAGAAGGGGTCTTCAGGGGCAGGTTGTTGCTATTTAGGCTTCCAAATCGTTTCTTTGCCTGCTATGCACCTTGCTGGGACATTTCTCCAGCTTCCCTAGTGCCAGAGCTTGTCAATCTTCACTACAATTGATAAATAACTTCTGTGGCAGTTGTTGGGGGCAAGAGTCCTGTGCCCACATGCACTTGGTATTTCACTGATTTTATATTTTAAACTTTGAAATGTGTGGTGTGTGTGGGTTTTGTTTTTGTTTGTTTGTTGTTTTTGTTTGGGTTTTTTGAGGGAGTTGGAGGCTTTCTGTGCTGTGTGGTGTGTTTTGGGTTTGTTTTTTTTTCTGTTCTTGTCAGAGCTGTTCAAAATACACTCCCAGGTGGGACTGGTTTTTCTAAGGTGAATGTGTGTCACTTTCACCAGGGATATTCTGTGACAGGGCTTTCTGTGCCACTGCTGAAGGTCTTTGTTAATTAGATGATTAGTCTTCTGGTCAAGTGTCTATCTGCAAATAAAAAAGAGTTGAACATAGCTGCTGAAATGCCGTTGCTGGAATCAGTCAGTGGCAGAGAGCAGGAGGGCTTCTTATTTAATTAAATTCGGGAACATACTGTACTGTGCTCTCAAGGGTCAGGGAACAAAAGGGACATACACATAACAAGTAGCAAAGTGTCCTTTCAAACCTCTTGAGCTCAGCCCAGGGGAGCTGTGTTTAAAGGGACGCTCTCCAGATAACATCTGCGATTTCTTTTCTTTCTTCCCTTCCTCCCCCCGCCCCCAGTTTCTTCACACTGCTGCATGGATTATTGAAGCTGAAAGTATCTCGTGGCTTTAATTTTCTTCTTACCTGTTCTTCCTCTCAAATTAAGTTGTCACAAGGACTGCTGTACTAGTGGGAGGTGTCCCTGCCTATGGCAGGGAATTTGAACTAGATGATCCTTGAGGTCCCTTCCAACCTTACCATTCTATGCTTGGATGCAAAAAATCCCTGTGTGCATGCTTGGCAGCCAGATTGAGCTTGCTGGGGTCCCATCCCATGGGCCAGTTTATGAGTAGCCCCAGTTAAAGGCTGGGGGCAGGTTGGACTGGGGACTGAACTGCCAGCCCAGTGTGATGCAGCACTGGGGATTAGTGCTTTTACCTTTTACCAGAGGAGAAGCACTGAGCTTTGCAGTCCAGCATCCTTCAAAGTAGGACTATCTAGATGCTTTTCTCCTGTGTTGTCAGAGAATGGTTTGGGTTGGAAGGGACCTTAAAGATCATCTAGTTCCAGTACTTCTGCGTGACACCTGCCACTAGACCAGGTTGCTTAAAGCCCCATCCACCCTGACCTTCAAGACTTCCAGGAATGGGGCACCCACAGCCTCACTCAGCAATCTATTCCAGTGTCTGACCACCATCACGGTGAACTTCTTCCTTATATCTAAACTAAACCTACCCTCGTGTTCAATGCTTGCTTGAAGGTTGTCAGCAGTCTAACAAGCTGTTGTGTTTGCTCCTGCAGGACGTTGCACTGTTGGAGTACCAGCATCATTCCAGGGATTTTGCTTCCCACCTCCCGCCGGGGTCGATCATGCAGCCGCAGCGGCGGAGGCCATCCCTGCTCTCCGAGTTCCAGCCAGGCAATGAAAGGTACCAGCTCCTTGCCTTCCCTTGGGACACAGGCATCCCAGCTACATCAGGGAGTGTTCTGTGCAGGGCTGTGAGGCGGGGGAGGGCTGGGTGAGACCTGATCAAAGTTGTGTTGCTGTCTTTGCCCATTCTCTGTGCCCCTTTGGCTTTGTGCCAGTGTAAGTGGCACATTTGCCTCGTGGTTTCTTCCCTTGAACTGTCATGCATCTAGAAAACATCTTAAACCCACTAAACAACGAAACCCCCCACCCCCCTCTCTTTGGTGGAGCCACACGTTGTTGTAGCTGCTTGGGCTGACTTGTTTCAGTGTAGGAAGTAAAGGTGTGTGGTTGGGTTTGGTCTGCAGCTCCCGAGGCTGAAGGGAGGAGTGAGAAGAACTCATTTCCACTCTGCATCTCCGCTTCCTCTTTGCTCTTACTCCTTGCTTTCAATGTTTTGTTTCTCTTTCAGCATTTCCCTCGCAGTTTTCTCCAAAGTGAGGTTTTGGATTTTTTTTCTGTCTGTTCTTGTCACAGCTCTCCCTCTGTCCCTGTTTCCTTCCCCAGCCTGGCAGTGTTTTTGGGTGCTCCTCAGTGAAGTGCTGTGTGGCTGGGAAAGCTGTAGACACTTAAACCACAGGAGCTGGTCTGTTCTGAAAGCCATCACTCTCGCTCTCTGTTTCATCTCTAAATGCTGCTCTTGCGTAGTTTCTCTTCTGCATTTGATGCTTAATGGTTTTGGAAAAAACACTGGCCTGGAAGTGAAATAAGAGTCTTGCTGCAGGAAATTAGTGAAAAACAGATTTTTTTTTTTTTTTTNTTTTTTTTTTTTTTTTTTTTTTTTTTTTTTAATGCTTATTCCTTAGACTAAGAATAAAAGCAGAGTTACAGAGACGAATCTGTTTCTCTAAAATCATGATTGTTAGGAGGGAGGAGAAAGACCTCAGGGAGGGCAGAGATGCAGACAGGACCCTCTTTTCTGACAGGATGAGTTCGCTTTGGTGCTCAGCAGGAACATGAAAATTTAGACGCAAATCCAAATTCTCACCCCAAAACCCAAATCCAGTTCTTGTCCTGATGAGAATTTGGAAGCAAAAATGCAGCCACCAAAGTTTATCTGCCCTCCTGGATGTACTCTTCTGGGTTGTGCCTGTGGCACCCTGTGTGCACAGAGGGCAGTGTCACTTTGCGTGACTCCTTTTAGCAGGTTACACTGCCACAACACACTTTGGTTTCTCGGTGCTTTGATTTCCGCACTCAGACTAACATGGCTAAGTTGGAAGTGGGTCAGATTCAGCTAAATTTGGGGGAGGTGGGTAAAGAGGACCCAGCTGATGCCTAGTTTTGTTTTTCACACTACTTAGGTTTGCAAAATGGAGAGCCAGTTCTGCTCTCCAGTAAAATGAAGGTTTCAAGTTCTGAGTATGCTGTTAAAAAAAAAAAATCTTCGTTCTTCCATGTAGCTAAAAAAACTCCAGCAGCAAGCCTTGGGGTCTGCTGTACCACACTTCTGATCTGGTGTGGTCATCCAAACATCTCACTTGGGCTCACAAATATTCCAGCCTCTCCAAACTCAATTTTGTGTTGACAGTCACATGAGTGTGGGTAAATGTTATTTGAGGTTGTCAGACCTAGAGACACATCCGAATGCTTATTGTGGTTCCTTCACTTTCAACCTGAATGGTGAGGTTTTGGTGTGCTGTATGCTTTTTGTAACAGACCCCAGTTACATTTCATCCCTTTTCCCTGGAACATCTGAAAAATTGAGTTTTTGCAGAAATGATACTGGGTACAAAGCTAAAAATACCACCCATGTTCAGCTTAGTTGTGCTGGAGTGCTGAGCACTGCCTTACGAGGAAAGGCTGAGGGACCTGGGGCTTCTTAGTCTGGAGAAGAGAAGACTGAGAGGGGATTTAATAAGTGTTTATAAATATCTGAGGGCCGAGTATCAAGAAGGGACAGGGACAGCCTCTGCTCACTTGTGCCCTGGGGTAGGACAAGGGGCAGTGGATGGAAGCTACAGCACAGGAAGTTCCACCTCAACATGAGGAAGAACTTTACAGTAAGGGTCACAGAGCACTGGAACAGGCTCCCCGGAGAGGCTGTGGAGTCTCCTCCTCTGGAGACTTTTCAAGACCTATCTGGATGTGTTCCTGTGCAACCTGCACTAGATTCGGTGGCCCTGCTCTGGCAGGGGGGTTGGAGTCAATCTCAGGAGATCCCTTCCAAACCGTAACATCCTGTGATATAGACCAAATAAAAACCCCCATGTTGGGGAACCTGAGGATGAAAGGTGGGGGTCTGCAGAAATTTTCAGTCCAGTGTAATTAATTATTGAAGTAATTGGAACTGAGTGGCACTGGGGAGCTGTTAATGTGTTTTTGCCAAGCCAGCTGCTGTTTCTCTGCATCTTTAAGCACTACAATTAAAGAAATCTGTCCTGAGGGGGCTTTGCTTTTTCATCTTTGTGGTGTGAGGATCTGCTCTAAAATGGAATCATGGAATGCGTTCCGTTGGAAGGGACCCTCAAAAGTCATCTTGTCCAACCCTCTGCAGTGATCAGGGACACCTCCAACTAGATCAGGCTGCTCAGAACCCCATCAAGTCTGACCCTGAATGTCTCCATGAATGGGGCCTCTACCACACTGAGCAACCTGTTCCTTTATTTCACTACCCTGGTAACACCTCATGTGTTACAAATGGAGCCCTTTGGATGCTTGTTTGCTCTCATGATTCCTGAGATGCTCAAGTGCCAAGACCCTGGAGCTTTTGGAGCAGGTTGGATTGGTCATTGGTGCTTATCTTGAAAAACAGTTCTGGCTCTGCTTGGTGTGGAGCAAAGCCTGGACAAGGGAGCTGAGAGCAGCCAGCTCTGCAGCTGAGTCTCCTTGGCAGGTTCACACCAGGCGCATCTGTAAGCACTTTGGCTTTGTTCCTGGGCTGGGATTGAGGGTTTTGAGCAGAGGCAGCTGGCCCTCAGTGTGAGGGGCTGGGGAGGAGGCAGCGACCAAAGGCAAACAACTAATGTCTGCAGTGCAGGCACAGCGGGTAAGAGAAGGAAGTGTACTGTGTCTGAAAGGAAGACCCTCATCTTGGTTCCCTGCTTCACAGCCCACCTGGCATGCTGTGGTGGTGGGAAAGAGAGAATCCTCCCCTTGATGCAAGTGTCTGTGGAAGGGAATTCTTCCAATCCCCCGTTGCTTTGGGTGTTCAGAGGAAACAGTCTGTCTGCTGTTGGTTGTGGTGGCTGATGCTCTTCCAGGATCACTCCCCTGCTTCAAGAAATCAATTTGGGAGTCTGGTGCAAGTGGGCTGTGGCAGACTGACAGCACTTGAGGTTGAGTCTCATATGGACATCCCTGCCCTGCCGTTGTCCTGCCTTGTGCTGATCCAAAGCAATGTCTGCAGCCAAAGAATGGTGATTCAGCTCTTTGGCTGCTTGGTCTTCATTCCTCTGAACCCATCTGCCCAGTGAGCAGCTGCTGATTGCCCCTCTCTCTTGGAAACTGCAAGGATTCATTTTATTCTTTGCTGGTTTCAGGGGGTTGTCTCTCACTTTGGCATTACTTTCACCTTAGGCAGGTCTCTAAGGTTTTTGCACATGGTATTTGAGTCTTGACCCCACGGGTGCTTAAAATCTTGCAGAAGTCTTTAGGGTTTGCTTTAGATCTTCCTACAACTTTGCAGTTTTCTGTTTCTGCTGGCTGCAATTTTGATGTAGACACCAAGGTGGTGGTTAACTGTGGTCCAGCAAAAAGGGAAGAAGCAGTAAAGGATTTCACTATAAGCACAGTGTTAGTACGAATCAGGTTTTGGTGGCAAAAAGCTGATGAGTGGTAACTTGCTGGAAGGAATGGGGTGCTGAGATTATCAGACATTTTGGTATTGCCTGAGCAAGGAGTTTGTTGAATGTCAGGCTCAGGCAGATGGATGTCACCAGAGCTGAGCCTGATGGATCAGGCAGGATGGGGAGAACCAGATCCTGAAGTCTCAAACCATCATGGGATCTCCTCCCTGAAGGGTGATGTGCTTTATGTTTCTCCTGCCTCCCAACCCAGGCAGCCCAGTTCTGCAGGAAATGGAGAACACCCTTCTCCAAATGCATCAGCCTGGAGAGATGTCATCCACCACCTCTCTTGGTGGATGTGAACTCTCTGGACAGCAATTCTGTCTTGGAAGAAGGAAGGAAAACTTGAACCACTCTGTTGCTATAGGGAAGGCTGTCTCTGTGTGTCTTTGCAGAGATGTGCTGCTTTCCTTGATGGTTTTTTTGGTAGCAGGCTTTTTCTTGGAAGGATCCACAGACTTCCCCTTAGCATGCACGGTTGGCTGTGCCAACTGGACTGCAGGAGTGAAGAGAAGTATTTCAGGATCTGCTGTTGGTACAAGTCGTACCATGAATACTTGCAGAGGAATGTCCTGGCAAGGTGACAAGGATTCGTTTTTTTCCCCTCCTCTCTTCTATATATATTTTGGTCCACAAAAGAAGTGAGAAAAAAATGGGTTGAGTGTTAAATGGCAGGTGCCAGTGGGGTGAGGGGTCTGAAAAATCAAGGAACTGTGGGGGTGTTTTTTCTGACTTTTCCTACGTGTTGGGGTTTTAAACGAGGCTCCTTAACCAGCACAGGAATGCTGGGGTGGATAATTGCTTCTCTGGCAGAAGACGTGGCTGTAAATAAGCGGTGTGCATGTTCACACAGTAGATCCCACCTTTACCCAGAGTCAAATGAGTCACTGTTTTCATCAGATTATTTTCCCAGCTCGCCAGGAGACCACGCTCCTTTTTTTGAGCCTTTCTGCTGAGTGCAGTCATGAGGAGCTTGAAGAGTCTGCCGGGCGCTGATCTGAAGGATGACATTTTGGATACGTTAAGCAGCTGCTGCGTTTCTGGAGCCATCTGAGATAGCCATGTGCAATCCAGCACGAGAGCAAAGCCTAATTACTGTGCTTATTGAATGTGATTAATCCTACTGGCTGAGGAGCCTGGGGAGCGGTGGGAAGCCGGGGCGGTGTGCGTGGCCGCTGGAAATCGCGTGTGGCCCTCCATCTTCATCTGTGCTGGGCCAAATGGCACCAACTGCTCCCGAGTTAACAGCGTGACCCAGCCAATGTTATTTATGGTCTTTAATTAAGTTTCCATTTTGAAAGGTGACCCGTCTCTCAGGAGTGAGCAGTGGTGTGGCTGTAAACCCTGCAACTGTACATCTTTGTGTCTGTTCACACTTTGAAACGATGTTCTGGGAGCCACTTGTGGGGAGGAAAAAAAACACCCCAAAACACACAAGTGAATGTGGGAAAATAACAGCTGGAAAGGGCAGGTGCTGGCATGTAGACACCCAGTGGCAAGCTTTGTCTTGCAAGTACCCTCTTGCTCCAATGTGTGCTGTGGGCATGTCCACATGCAGGCACAGAAAATGACTGAGGCTCCATAGAGATGTGGAGACACAGGCTTCATGGAATTGGGCCAGTGTGCCCTGGCAAGGTGGTGCCAGGAGAAACCTGGGCTTTGCTTTGGCTAGAATGGAGGGTGAGAGTTCATAAAGCATCTCTACCATATGTAATCTTGAAACAGATTTATTTTGGGAGAGGAAAAGAGATCTTGCAATGTTTGTAGCACACATGGGATGTTCCTGAAGCCATTAGTTCAGGGAGTGCTCCAGCTACCCAGCACTGCCAAGAGGGCTTTCCTGTGGGGCTCCTTGTTTTACATGCCTGGAGAAGGCATGTGGGGAAGCTTGTGGAAAGCCACAACTATTCCTTCTCCTTCTCTTGGGTAAGGCAATTTCATGGTGTGGCACAGTGTTAAAGCTTCTGCTGGTCCTATCCATGAATAATTCAGGCTCTGCGTATGGAGATGTTCAGTATGCAAGTTTCAAATAGAGCATCTGCTCTCATCTAAGTTGCAGTTGGCTTGAAAGAAGTTGGCTAAGAGGTTGTGTGGGGTGGCTGAGGCACAGCTACCTGCCCTTGTTGGGGAATGCATCATGAGGATGCACATGGGACCTCCTGGTAACAAGTGCTCAATGAGACATGACAAGGACCTGGAGTCTTTGAGCTGGACCACATGGTGAGCTCAGCATGCTGTTTAAAGCTGTCCCACGCCTTTGGCTACAAGCTTCGAGACTCAATGCTGCTGCTGGCAGGTGCTGCTGAGGGCATGGGAGCTCTACCTTCCCCACCCAGACTGGCTGCTCTTCCCATGGCCCCTGTTAAGTCAAGAGGGCTTTTCTTCTCTACCTATATGACAGAAGGAATCTGTCAGCTGGACCTTTACATGTTTTTCTAGCTGTCTGATGGCAGGTTTGCTCCTACAAGCCCTCCAGTTTCTCTGTAACAGGTCTCCACTCGCCTGGTCTCCCGCTCTGGCTGTCATTATCTGTAAAGGGGCCACTGAAACCTTGGATGAATGTTAGTGTCAACTACAAATAATTCACTCTGACACTGGTGGTTTTCTGTATTAGTGGCTCTCAAAGGCATTTTATTGTCTGTCTGTACCTGTGGGGACTGGAGACTTCTGTAAAAGTGTGTGGGTTTTTTTGGTTTTGGTTTTTTTTGTTGTTTTTTTTTTTGAGACAATTTCCCACTAAACCATCTCAGCCAGAGGAAATAAACAGCTACAGAAAAGGGAACATTTGTCTTGGTTCCGATTCCAAGAGAAGAGTAAGGGCCAATTTTCCAACCCAGTTATGTTGTTTGGCCCCATAATGTAAGGAAAAATATTTGTGGATGTGTGCAAAGCTTCAACTGTGCACTTGCTGGGAAACTGGAGGGCGCTGCCTCCGAGTTGCTGCTGGGGTTTGGAGCCCCGGGTGCAGGAGGCACATCTTCATGGAATCAAGCTGGGTTCACTGGGTGTTACAGAATAGCAGTCATTCCTCCTGCTGCTGCTTACCTGATGGAGAAATGGGGAGGTTTGAAGAGCAGAGAAGGGTTGTGCCTTTGAGGAGCCAGGCAGTACGCTCCTGAGGTGGGTTAGTGGGGTGGGAAAGCCTGCCCTGACCTCCTCAGAAGTTTGTGCTTGCTCATTTCATTGTGACTTGGCTTCAGCAAAGAAGATAAAGGTAAAATCCATTTAGATTCCATCAGGGCTGCTCTTACAAGCTTCAAGGGCAGCCCAGGATCCTTTCTCCCAGGAGAGAGGTGCTTTCAACTTCCTCTATAACCAACTAGCAGTTAGCCCTTTATTTTTACCAGCCATCTTGTGCTCAGCTGGTTCTGATGTATAATATGGCAGATGTTTTGCTAGGTCCTAGTGACTTGCATGTGCTGGAGCAAGGTGCAAGTGCTCCACACTTGCTCAAGGATTTTCTCTGCTCATCCCTTCTGAACACCCTGTGTGAGCCTGCTGGGAGAATGGCCATGGTGAATGAGTAACATGGCTCTGCAGCTGGGAGGGTGTGATCGGTCTGTCAGATCAGTAATAAACCAAAGGTCAAATCTTGGGTTTTTGTGGTCTGCTGGTCTCAGACCTGCCCAGAGCAGGGCTTGGACATTGAGGCAGCCCCTGACTCCCAGCCTTGGTGTGTCAGCAGATCTCATGATGTTCTGCTTCTCTTGTTTATTGGTGGTGGAGGACTTCAGGTGAAGACTAACTTGCGTCACTTCATAGTTATCTCTGGCATTTGGTTTATTTCATTTAACCATGAGTAAGTCACATGCAATTAAAACCACTCTTTCCCTTCAGCAAAGTAGGAATCTCTGGAATACACCAGCTGGGTGGGAGCTATTTGGAAAATGCAGCAAACCTCCAAACTGGGTGTAACAAGAGAGGTTTTCAGGGCTGTTCTTACACAGCAGCATCAGCACTGTATAAAAGTCTGTTGTAAAGGGCTCGCTGCAGGTGGGAATGTCAAGAGTTAAAGGTGTGAAGACTCCAAGAAAGGTGAGGCTGCACCTCGAATACAGCCCCTCATAACAAGAAAGACATTGAGGTGCTGGAACGTGTCCAGAGAAGGGCAACAAAGCTGGCGAAGGGTCTGGAGGTGTTATAAGGAGTGGCTGAGGGAACTGGGGTTCAGCCTGGAGAAGAGAGACTGAGGGGAGACCTTATTGCTCTCTACAATGGTCTGAAAGGAGGTTGTAGTGAGGTGAGTATTGGTCACTTCTCCCTAGTATGAGGTAATAGAATGAGAGAAAATGACCTGAATTTGTGCTGTCAGCGTTAGATTGGATATTAGGAAAAAATCCTCTCCTGCAAGAGTGGTCAGGCATTGGAACAGGCTGCCCAGGAAGGTGGTGGAGTCACCATCCCTGGAGGTGTTGAAGAAACGTGTGGAAATGGCACACGGGACATGGCTTAATGACCATGGTGATCCTAGGTTGGTGGTTGGACTCAGTGATCTTAGAGGTCTTTTCCAACCAAAACA
>WBNM01032208.1:753872-811907 GCA_013399055.1 Ramphastos sulfuratus | reverse complement strand
AAAACCATGCTGTAACCTCTGCTCACAAAANTTCTGTCATTCTGTGATTCTAGGAGCACTTGGTGAGTGCAGCCAGGCCAGGCTGAGCGGGTTGTGTCGGGCAAGACGATCTCGGGAGTGGCTGGAAATTCCAGCGGATAAATTTAATAGCAGTTCCAGTGGATGTGGAAATGGAAATGAAATAGCACCCTGTAACATAGCAGCTGCTTTCCCTGGCGTGGCCCCTGCCTCGCTGGAACTACCTCTGTAAAGCTCTGAGTGTTGCTCTTATCTTAGAAATACAGAGGGTGGCGATTGTGTCGGGTTGTGACAACTGCAGTGGCCTGGGAGCCATCCTGAGCCCATTAGCAGCTTCTTGGTAATGTGTCCTTAAGGGAAGGGGGAAAAAAAAAAAAAAAAGGAAAAAGGGAAAGTGATGCATCTGACTTTTAACTGCCTCGGTACAGCAGAGTCTGGGGTGTTGGAATATTTTAGCACCTGCCCAGCTCAACAGTTGCTTATTGTTCCTGGGTTTTATAGCAGAGCCCAAGATTTCAGCCTGCAGCTGCGGGCAGGCAGGGTTTGGGACAAGCCAGCAGGAAACTTGAGAGGTGCCAGGAGATATTTCTGGGCTTGCTGAGAAAAGCTGAGGATCATTCAGCGTGAAAGTGTTTGCAGGTGAAGTGAGCTGTGCTTCCATGCCAGGTTTCAGAGCTGTTTCTGCTCTGGAAAGTTTGCTGTGAGAACTGTGCTCTGGTAGGTTGGAGATTGAAGTGGCAAAGGCAGTGCTGGAGCCTCCCTGATCTGCTGTCCCCTTTTTGCTGGGAAGGAGGAAGAGGACGAGCCAGATTCTGTTTCTGTGTGTCAGCAGCAAAGCTGCTGCCCAAATCCTAGCATCAGCTGCCTGTGCCAAAGCCACAGCAGCAGTTTGGCATGCACATGCCTTCTGCCTGCTGTTGATGTTTAAATTCAATTGTAAAAATGAGAAGTAGCACCTTTAGCTTGCTTCCCCAAAGCAGGGGTGAGGCTGGCACAGTGCTGCAGGGGAGGGCAGAGGGCTTTGAGGTAGTGCCCCTGAGAAAGTGGCTTTTGCCAGGGTTCCTCCTCTCTCTGGATGCAGTCTGGAGCCGTTACAGCTGCTGGAAGGACTCCCACTGGCTTCAGAGGGCTCTGGGTCCTTCCCTTTTTGTCATCCTCTCCCAGATATTTAATAAGTTAGCTAAAAAATGACCATCAGCAGTTGCCATTTGTGGGTGGGGGCCTTATGATGTGCAGGACCTCCTGTCTGTCGTGCTTGCTTTTTGACAAAACACATCCACTCCCTTCCTCCCCTTCCAGTAGCTCCACAGGCTGTGCTGTTTGTTGGTGTTTGGTAACTGGGGAGGATACTTCACCATGCAGCTCAGGAGAGCTTGAACCATTTTGTGTAAGGGGAAGAGAAACAAAGCCATGATTTTATTTTTTTTTTTCTTTCCTCTCAAAACTTTGAATTTGCTGTGCTTCATTTTAGTAGTTTGGGGGTTGGCATGTGGTGTGGGTGGGTTTTTTGTGTGTTTTTGGTGTTTTTTTTTTTCCTTAAGAGGCACTTCTGCCTAAAGTGTTAAAAACACACCCCTGGAGCTGCTGCAGGAAGCCTGATCCTTGGGCATTGTAAAAGGTTTAATGTATTTTTGCAAGATCCCTTTACAATTCCCACAAGAGAATCCTGCTAGGGTAAATAGCGCTGGGGGGGGGGGGGAGTTTTACATTTGTTTTAAGCAAGCAAACCCAAACCAGATTTCCAGGTGTCACCAACTGCATCATATTGAACAGGTGAGAGGTGTTTAAGCCTGATGTGACACGTCAGCACAGTTGCCATCACTGGCTAATGTGCCCTCACAGCTTGCCAGGTCTGCATTCGAGCTGTGCAACTAACTACATGTGGCTGGCTTCTTTCCTCCCTCATCCTGGAAAAAGAAATCCCTCCTGTCTAGCCATGGAGGGATGTGCATTTTTCCCCAGCATATAATCTTTGGTATTTCTATAGAAGCTGCTAAATATAAACAGTGATGCAGGTAGCTCTGACTAAAGAAACCAAATGTGGCAGAAGGGAGCTAGGCTTAGGGGCCACAGGGAGATTTATGGGTCAGGTTTGAGGATTTTCCGAGCTTTGGATTTTTCTGACCAGCCCAACAAATGTGGTATGACAGGGAAGGCTCAAAACTGCAGCCTCATTCACTTTGCTCTAGTGTAGAGACAGCAACCACTGTGTGTAGTGGAACAGAAAATGGCAGTGGGGCTTTCTGGGTGACCTTGGAAGGTGATCCTGAAGAAGGGGGACAGCAGGGCTGCCTGTTGGGCTTGGAGGGTAGCAGTGTAGATGTGGTGCTGAGAGACATGGTTTAGTGGTGGACTTGGCAGTGCTGGGTTAATAGTTGGACTTAATAGTCTTAAAGGTCTCTTCTAACCAGAATGGTTCAATGGTTCTGTGATGCTGCACTGTGTCCTACTCCTCTGGCTTATTTTCTGGTTCAGCCTACCTACAGTTGGCCCTCCAGGAGAAGCAGCATGCCTGACAGCCAGGCTATGGACTGTGCATCCTGGGTCTGGAAAGACCTGGGGTGTTTGAGTCCAGGGCCACCTGGCCTGCCTTTGCGCATCCTTCTGGGAAATGCGCAGAAGCTGAGCCCTCTGACTTCCTGGAGTGGCTTGTGGTTGTAGAGCCTGCATAGAGCAGAGGTGGCTTGTTTACTAAAGGCTCATTTCTCTTTGTCACCAGATCTCAGGAGCTGCACCTGAGAACTGAGGCTCATTCCTATCTCTCTGACCTGACCAAGCCATCAGACTTGGAGTTCATTGAAAGCAAGAGGCCACGCCTGGATCTACTGCAGGACCCTCTGATGCGGCACTCACCCCTCCTGAACCAGAGCCAGCAGGGAGGGACAGAGGATCTCTCCAAGGTAAGGGCACGTGGGCTGGGGTGCTAGCTGGACGTGGAGGTCTTTGTTTTGGGATCTCCTTGGCTTGTGTAGAGCCTCCTTTGAGGCTCTGAGCCACTACTGAAATCAGTGTAGGTGATGGTTCCTGATGCATCAAGCAGTGTTTGGTGGTGTGTGGTGATACTGAGATGGGCTTGCATGAGCTTGCATCTGCTGGACACCAGAACATCCTGGAAGCTTCTTTAGGCTGAATTGGAGATGGCCATGTCTGGCTTTTCTGGATGCTGTGCCCTGATTTGATTTTTACTTGACCTTTCTCATTTATCAGCTCTCTTTATTTAATATCACTGTTTAAAAGGTTTCAATCAGGTGCTGGTGAGTCTTTAATATAATCTTCCCTAGAAAACTTCCTTGCCTTGGTTTGGTTTAACAAAGCAAATTGTTTGCTTGCAGTTGTCCCTTCTGCACGTGTAATAAATGTTGAAAGATAAATCCTGTGCTTGTGTGCCTGTTTGGATTTACTTTCATGCTCTGTTGGGGTAAATTGTGTTTGGTTTTTACCTCAAGCTTGGACATGTTCCTGGTTGGCAGGAAAGTCTTACTGGGTAAACATGCTGAAGGCAGCTGGGCTTCAGATATGTCTGAGCCCTCAGTGAAGTGAAAAGAATGTCACATCCTTACCCAGGCTGCTGGGGATGGTTTGCTGTGTTGCTGTGGGAGCTCATTGAAATAACACCCTGGCAGGAAAGGTATTGCTTGGCAATACCAGGATATTTGGGTGTCTCTTAGCCATACGGTACTAGTGGACCTGACATGAGATTCCTCTGACCTTGAGTGAGAAGGACATTTAACTTTGGGATAGCTCAGATACCAAGGGAGGCCCAGCTGGATGTCCTGGAGGAGGGGACTGCAGGGACTGCCAATTAGCAATGGTGAGCTGATGCTGGAAGGGATGGAGCAGCTCTTTAAGAGCCCAGTTTGAACTCAGAGACTACAAGAAACGTACCAAACACCTCAGCTTGCTGTTCTTGGAAGTGTGTAGCCTTGGAAAAGATGCCTCCGAGGAGCTGTGACTCTTCTGTGTCCCATCTTTGATGCTCCCTCTGAGATGTGTCTTGACGAGGAGCCTGCTGTCCATGCAGCTGCAGTGTGCTCTGGTGGCACCTCAGGGCATGCTGGATTGGGTGGCCGATGGGGAAAATAAATTGTTGGCCATGACGTGGAAAACCTTTCCCTCCAAAGATGTGAGGAAACCAGGACAGCTTTTCCGTCTGCACATTATTTCCATCAGCAGCTCTGTTCTGCCTCTTGCTGGAAACCCCTGTGTTGTCTCAGCTGTTTGTTTGTAATAAGCAAAGCTGCTCTTGAGGCATTAGTTGGTGAGTTCAGGGGCTGCATTTTGCTTCTTGGTCTGTGACACATTTCCAAGAATTACATGCATTTTATGGGGCTTAAAACATCTGTTAATGAAAGAAAGAGAGAGAGAGAGCTGTGAGGTACAATCCAACAAGACAAGATTATGCTTTTAGTGGAGCTATTTGTAATTTCAAATTCTGTGAGGAGGAAAACAAATGTGATGTCCCTGACTAGTGAGGGCCTAAGTGGAGCTGGGATTAGTTGCTCAAAACTAGCAGGGGCTGTTTTCAGAATGGATTTGATGGAACTCACTGCCAGACTGGGATGATCTCAGTGCTGTTCAAATGGCTGAGAGCAGAAGGCAGGTCTGGGGTGTAGGACTGCCACTCTGAAGGTGTATATCTACCTTCACAGCTGGGGAAATTGGACTTTTGGCTTTATTCATGAACAGTCATCCTCAGACTAGTCTATAAACTGCTGGTGGACATTAAGGTCATGATAAAGCTCCTGCAGATGATCTGTGCATCACTCTGAGCCTCAGTGTGTTAGATGTTCTAGGTGTTCTGGTCCAAAGGAGATACCATAACCAAGACTGATTGTTGTCTGTGAGTTCAGGACACTTGCCTGTCTGGCCTACTTGCATGCGTAAAGCTAAATGTGCCTGTGCTATACCAGCAATGGCTGAGCTCTGATGGTGTAAATCACCAGCTGAAACAACTGGTAAAGACTTTTCAGAGAGACACTGAGCTCCGTGCCTTTAGCTTCTCTGCCTGACTGATGTGACCTCCTAAAACAACACATCACAATGCAGCCCATCCTGGTGACCGATCCCTGCTCTGCTCCATGTCTGTGGACGTTGGCTCACACTTCATTTCTAGCAGCACTGCGCTTGTCCTGCTGACTCAGCACGTCCTCTGTTCTCAGGGATCATTCTGCAACCTTCCTCCCTCCCTGCAAGCACTCTGCAGAGTGGCTGCAGAGCCAGAAGTCTCTGTGTATCTGCAAGCTGGGGCACATGCCTGGTGGCAGGACGTGTCTGGCGTATGGTGGCACACACTCAGCAGCAGGACATGTCCCAGTAACCAGAGCTGGAGAAGGAAATTTGCTGTTCCATCTGTGCTGCTGACTCAGAGCCTGACGAAGTCGTTCAATGCTTTATCTAGGGCAGCTTTGCTAGGGTGAACTCGGTGGGTGAGAAGCACCACGTGAGCCCAATTATTACTAAACACGTTGTTGGTTGTTTGGACAGAGTATCCCAGGAGTTGTTCCCTTACCTCTTACCTCATTCCACACTATTGCAGTCATTGCATGGAGAGAAGAGAAATTTACGTATTGGAGTAAGAGCACTGGAAGTGCTCTTCATGGTGATTGTGCAGACCAAGCTAATTCTTGCCCAGTGAAGGGCTCTATAAGGCCCTCAATAAAAAGGGCAGGGTTGTGTGCCATGGGTACCAACGGGGCGGTCCCAAGGGCGGTCACTGTAATGCAGCAGCAGTGAGTGTTGTGCTCAGACAGTGGATACCAATTGGTCTCTGCTGGTTTCAGACCAGTGCTGTAGCTGAGATGCAGAGTTCAGGTCTGTGGTGGGGTGTGAAATTAGCACATGCCTGATAATTACTGATTACATTGGATTTACCAGCCTCAGCTCAGAGGAGAAAAGTTAACGCAATTCTTGAATATCTCCAAGGCCTTTGGTTGGGGCCTTAAGCTGTGTTCTAAACACAGATGAGTGACTGAGGTGACAAATGCTTATAACAGCTTCCAGAGGTTTTTCCCCAAAGCAAGGTGGATCTCTTATGTCTTTTATAATGTGGGGTGAACTGGACCCCTTTCAGGATCACAGTGACCTCACTCCAAGTGAGGCTTGGACTGTGGGGAGCAGGTAATGTCTTCTACTAGATCAACACTTTATAGCTGGTCTTAAAGCCACACTTTGGGCAGTGTGCCTTTCAAAAACAGCATCTTTACAGCTAAACCTCAACTGGTCTAGGAAAAGATCTTGCCTTTCCTTACGAACCTTGCATTGCTCATATCCTCAAACATTGGTGTTTGCTTCCAAGCTGGGAAGTAGGAGGTTGTTTTATTGCCTGCTTCACCCACTTCAGCATCTTTTTCCCTGCAAGAGGGATTGCTGCCATGTTCCTAGTGCTGGGCTCCTGCTGCAGGGCATCTCCAGCAGAGCTCCAGTGAGCTCAGTCTGCTGGTGGAGAAATGAAATGTCTTCATGCCCTCTATGCCAGCATGGGCTGATGCTACATCTGAGAAGATGTTCCCTTGAGCTGGCTGAGAATAGCCAGGCACAGCTGAAGCAGGACTGGGTTTTCCATGGCTGCAAGCCTGGCTGTGAGGGTTGCTGGAAGAGATTTGTCAGGTGTGCTCTTGGTAGAGATGCAGGAGCTGGTTCCCAGGACCCTTGGTGGCTTCTGTTTTCTTTCCAACAAAATCACAGACCTCCATCATGTAACAGCAGATAAGATTAAACCAGGCAGCTCCAGAGCAGACCAGTAATATAGCTGCACGATCCTCTGTCTCTGTGCCTACGTGCACAGCGGGTGCTGTGTGCCATCCTGCCCTGTGGGGATGTCTGGTCCAGCAGTGCCTCCTCTCCCCTCTCCAGAGCTGCAGCTTGGTCCTACCTCTCCCCTACCATCGTTTCCTATTCCTATTATGCTTCCACTTGTTCTTCTTCCCATTTCTGAGACTGATTTTCCACCACGTACAAGATTTGCTTCTCCTTCCTATAGGATGTGAGTCAGTCGTGATCTGCATTTAGTCCCCTTGCAAGGGCGGGCTGGCTGCACTTACACGTAGCCTATTCCTCCAGCAGGAATTTGCTTACTGAGAGCCATGTAGTGTCATGGGTACAGGGCTGGGTGGAGGCTTAGAGAAGCTGAACCTCGTTGCCATCTGCCCTGGCAGGCTGCTGGTCACTGGGTAAGTCTCTTCCCCTTTCTGTATCTCAGATTTCCCCAGCCATCTAAGGGACAATGCCACTTCCCTCTTTTGTTAAATAATTAACAACTATTGATGGGAAAGGGCTGTTAAGGAGCCATGTGTTGTTAGGACTTGGACTCTGCTTTATATTGTTGAAGGGTTTTAATTTCTTCCCTTTCTGCGTGATTTTTCTTTTTTTTTTTTTTTTTAAATGCTGCAGACTAAAAGAGGGAATAAGAAAAGGGAAGGGGGGAGTCTTGGGAAAGACAGCACCAAGGCCAGGAAATATGTGGAGCAAAGCAGAAATTAGGGCAAAGGATATGTTGCTTTGATGCACATTACTGTGGCTTTAAAAGCAATTAATTGCAAAAGGAGGAATTAACACGTTTAAAATGCCTTTTTAATGATGCATTGAAGCCAGCAGTGTACATGCCAAATTTCACACTGGCTGCCCATTCCAGAACCCAATTTACAATGAACTCCTGGAAAAGAGGCTGTGGGATGAAAGGGCTCTTGGCTAGTCCTCTAACTCCTGCTCTGGCCATGGGCTGGCAGAGCACTGAGGACAAGCGAAAGGCCTTTCGGGAGCCCTGCTTCCTGCTCGCTGCGCTGGCTGCTCCCTTGGCACTGCTGTCCCCTGGTACCTGCTCCATCTGTTGCCAAATGTGCAAGGGTGAGGAGTGGGAGGCTGAGAACTCCAGCAGCAGGGTTTGCCCCAGCACAGGGAAGGATGCTCAGAGAGAGCAGCTCCTGGCACGAGTATCTGGGCTGGTAAATCACCAGTGGTGTTTCTGCTCCGTGGATTTGTTATGGGAACATTGATCTGTTGCTGGGATTAACCTCTCAGAGTTTCCAGTGGGTTGGTCTCACAGTTATTAATGAAACTGGCTGGAACTCATGTTGACCTTGGCAGAGGCCCCAGTTGGCTTGGAGGTAACTGGCAAAAGCATAATCTCTAATTGAGTAATCCAGTGCTGGGGGAAGGGAGCAGAGAGAGGGTGGAAACTCAGCAGTGCTTTGAACTGGGAGAGCTGCCGCGCTCCGACGGGATGCATAGGCATGGAGCGTTCGGAAAGGCACTGGGTATGGTGACTGCTGAGAGAGTTAGCAAAAGTGAGCTGGCATCTGGGTTCCTGCAGCCTGAGCTCCCTCAAGTAGAAACTAGCCCAGAATTCCAGTGCCTCCCCATGATTTATTGCTGTGGAACAATGGTACAGAGGGACTGGAGAATGAAATGAAGCTGTGAGCATCGCCCATCCCTAGACGAGTGTCCTTCTGTAGTCTGAGTCTGTGGTGTGGATTGTGCTGGGCTCCTTTCCTCACTGGAGGTGGTTTTCCACTTGGAAGAAGAGCTCGGAGTTCATCAGAAGCCCTAGTAATGAGTGTCTGCAAGCAGAGACCCAGTGACAGCATAGGGCTGTCCTCCTTGGCTGTGTGCCTCTGCTACAGGAGAGGGATCTGGTTCCATGGCCAGCTGTGGTTATGCCCACATCTGGTGGGGAAGGGGTAGCTGCCAGAAAACCCCACAGGACACCTGGGCAGAGAGATCCTGTGGAGCCACAGGAGCACTGATGGAGAGTGAACACAGAAATGCTGCCAGTCCCTTGCTGTTCGCTTCAGGTTATCCAAAAGCCACATGAGATGCTGTGCTAGCCCATGGCTTGATCAGCCCTGTGAAAGGTGAAATGCCTGTCACTTGCCACAAGAAGACTGCATCTCACCCTTAGGACTGCTGGGTGTTCAATGCAAAGCCTGCACATGCTGCCTGGCTTCCCAACTGCTTCTTGGAGGAGTGGACTTCTATGGAAGTGGCCCTAACCTCAGGTCTGAGCAATTAAATGGAACCATTTTGATGGGTACAAACACACCTACGTCTCTCCTGCTTTTGTCCTCCTTCCCCTGTGGATAGCAGGGTTTCTTACCAACTCTCTTTGCAGCCAACTTGGTGAGGAGGCAGGTTGAGCACTGCCTCTAGTCCCCAGGCTGGTGGTGCAGTTGGACGTCCATTGGAAGCAAGTGGTGTGGGGTTGCAGAGTTCAGCAGCTGTAGGAGGACTCTCCTGTGACAGATACCCATCTGCTGTGTGCTTGCTCATGCAGTTGACTTGTGCCTGATAAAAATCTGATGGCAAAAAAGATTTGGTGGGGTGGAGGAGGAAGGGAGGGGGGACTTGGGTTAGGGCAGCAATGATTCAAAGCTATTTCTGGGAAGATGAGGGAGATGTTGGCATTCTCTGTCATTCCAAACATATTTGAAAACTGAAATATTTGCATTGTTCACATTGTCACAGCACAAACACTTCTGGCTGGATCTCTACCTTCCCTTGCTTTCCTCTCTGCTCTGAAGATTGTTTCCAAATTGCAGGAGGATGAATGTGAGTGTGTCAACCCCTGCTCAACTGCATATGAACACACCTTTGAGGATGTGTGTCTGCCTTGTGCAAGCCGTCTGGCTCTCCTGGCACGCTGCAGGCTTCACTGCGTTGCTCACCACACAGCGACCGTGCCAGGACGGCTGCAAGGGCTTGTCAGCAGCTCATGCTGTGCACCAGCTCGGGATGGGAAGCCAAGGGAACAAACAGCCAGAGGAGTGTTTTTTCTGGAGTAGGATGCTCCATCTCATGAGCATGGATTTGTGCTGGTTGCATTTGAAACCAGATGCTGTTAGGCATTGTTCAGTCTTAGAGAGATGTTCAGTGGCTCCAGCTGGCCCTGGGGCAGGAGACAAAAGGAAGGAGCACCATAAGTGACAAGACAACTGATTTTATTGCATTTTCCAGCTGATATTCCTGTGGCTGAAGAAACTTGGGCATGGCAGTAAGAGCCCGTGTGGGCTGCAGAAAAACTCTGGAGGCAGCATCTGAAAATGGAGCTTGACCTTCCTTGAGCCTCCTGCAACCCAGCTCTCCTCTGCCCTGGCTTTTCCAGCCCATGGCAGTCCCCAAGCCGTGGAGAGTGGAGCTGAGACTCAGCATGGCTGGAAAACTGATGGTGCCTCAAGCACAGGTTGTTGTTTTGCACTTCCTCGGCTCATTTGCGGTGATCGACATCCAAAACAACCTTTTAAATTGCCTTTCAAGCCACAGCGGTGGAAAAGGGCGTCGTGATAAGGCTGGCTGCTTCTTGGGAGCCTACTTCATCATTTGCATAATTGGACTTTTCTGTTCCATTCAGTCAATATTACAAGGCTGGTGCAGTGCCACATCTCACCTGATCTGCTTGAGGGAAGGAAAGTCTCTTGACTTTGTCTGCCTCACCTCTGTAATTAGGAGTGATATTGCCAGCTTCTCCTGTGAGCTGGCTGTGCCGCATAGATTCATGGAGATTTTTCTTCTCCCTTTTGGAAGTGTTTGTACATGGTTTGCGTCTCTAGATTTTCTTTAATAGCAAGGATCCTTACCTGCCTTGTTATGTCCCGGAAATAAGAGACAGCAAAGGTAGTTTGCTGCTTAACTTTATAATTCCTCAGGTGAGACTTAGGAACTGGGAGTTGTGTGACAGGAGCTGGCACCGATCTCTTGTCTGTTTCTCTGAAGCATGGGGACAGTGGTGCAGGGTGAGGAGGAGTATGCTGGCCACCTGCAGTCAGTCTGCTTCTGCACATTTGTGGTAAGAAAGAAACATTCACCTGGAAGAAATTTCCGTGGAAGAATTCAGTCCTGGTACCAAGAATGATGTCCTGGCCATTTTCTTCTCCCACTGCAGCTTTAGCCTGATAAGAGTTTGTTTCCTTCCCCTCATCTGGGAGGGAGTGTGGGTGCTGCTGGGCTCCTGCCAGACTCAGGCATACTCTGGGATGGGACGTGTGGTTATTCCCACTTCCATGTGGTCTGACCAGTTAGTGCAGGCAACAAAGCAAAGGGTTGTTACTGATTTGCAAGCCTGCACATAATCTTCCAGATGAACTTGGCCTCCTTTCTTTCTTAGCATCCCTTCATGCCCCTCCTTGCGAACTGTCTTCCTGGGGAGGGCAAGGGGTTTGGTGGCAGTAGCTTGGATGTCTTTTCCACAAATGTACAGCATTGAGCACGTTTGTGGTGCTTGGTTGTGAAATGCAGCCCATCCACAGCTGAGGCACCAATCAAATGAATTTTCTGTGCTGTGTTTTGGAGGAGAAGGAGGGCATTTCACACTAAAGCCTTTCTTCCTGGAGCTGGGTGGAAAGCCATGGAGGAGATGCAACAGCAATTGAAGGTGTTTGCTGCCTGCTGCTGGAGGGGATGGAGTTGGGGGAGTGATTTCAGAGATGGATTTGGCAGAGACGCTTGCTGCTCCTTGTGCCTGTGGTGATGGAGCTGTAATAACATATTGAACATGGCAACAGCCCTTGCTAAAGCTCCGTGACTTCACATCCCTGCTTCGTGGAGCTTCATCTCTTAACGACGCCCTCAGCATTGATAACAAGAGAGGAGCTGTCGAGTGCCAAAGGGCCTAGTTATAATCGCTCACTAAAACCTTTCTTCTTGGATCCAAATCTGCTTTTTAAACAGAAAAACTCTATGGCTGTGTTTTTAGGTAGAGGACATACAGAGGGGTTTTTTTGGCTTGCTCCACCACCAAGTGCTCTGCAGCTTCATGTTGCGTGGGGAAGGCAAAGGGTGATGGACACTGATGTGAATCAGGAATGCTGGCTGTGTGCTGGCTGAACAGAGAGGTTGTTTTAGGATAGGCTGACAGGCCCTTGGCTTGTTCTGGTGCTCTCGAAAAATGTAATCCTAATTCTTGGCACCTTTTTGCAGGAGGTGAGGAAGCAGGAGTGTGGTGGAGTCTGCCCTTGGAAATGGGCTTTTACCCAACAATGGAGCTGGCTTGTGACAGGAGTGATGTGCTCTTCACTAATCCTCTCTTTTGGCAAATGAACAGCAGAAAGTAGTTGGGGAGAAGCAGCGTTGGAGAAGAGGACCTGAACCATCTTCTCACAATCCTGACCTCGGTCTAGTTACTCTTTGGCCATTTTAGCGCTTTGACCCAGCATTTTCTGCATTTGCCAGTGCTCTGCCCAGCTGCCACTCACCTTTGTCCCAGCCAAGGACTGGCAATCCCTTTGATCCTGCACCCAATACTGTTTCCTGTGGGATGCAGAGAAAGAGCAGAGTACTGTCAGTGCCAGAGGAGCTAAACAGCAGATGTGGGGCAGCCCAGGGCATGTTGTCCTCTCCCTGAGGGATTCTCTTGGGGTGCAGAGCCCCCAGCACCCTGCTGCAGCACACCCCGGCAGCAGGTTTTTCTGCCTCCTTGATGCCTCCTCTGCTTGCACAGGAGAACACTTCCTGGGCTTGGCTTTGAAAACCCTGCTCTGATAGCTGCCCTGACAAGGGATGTAGCTGATTTCTCTCCTCCCCATGTTGTTCCCTAAGGAGCAGCAAAGAGCATTTCTGCCTTCCGATCTGCTCTTTGGATGCTGTCGTTGCTGTGGCTGCTTAAGAAAGAACCATTGCCTGGTGCACATCAAGCTGTCCCATGTGGTTACGCAACAAACCCAGCACAGGCTTTTATTCCAGGCTGGTTTTCAGGTCTGTGTTATTTTATCTGGTGCCAGCCATCACAGGTACGCCGTGGAGCAGGCTGCCCTCAGCTGCTGCTGTGTTTGTGTCTCAGCGGCAGGCAGTGGCAGATGTAAACACAGGAACCTTCTGCTCTTTCAAGCACTGAAAGCTGCTAAAGAACAGACAGGTATGTGTGTGTGTGTCTATATAATGTGCATTATATTCATGGCTTTCAGTATATTTGGAGAGGGATTTATCAGTTCATGCATCCAAGGGTGTTTCATGTGTATATACTTCTTCACAGGATTTCAAGTAATTGAAAAGCCTATTTTTTTTAATATATAAGCACACACACATATATATATATATATGCTGCCTCATAGACTTGTAAGCTGTTTTTTCAAAGGCTTCTTTTAGCTGTGCAGTTCAGTGATCCAGCCTTCAGCAGCCGTGCAGAGAGGCTCAGAGTCTCGAGCAAAGCTAAATATTGATTTGAGTCAATCTGGGTGCACTTGGAGACATCAGCAGCATTCATGAATACGGCATAATCGCTGATCGGAGCAGGGAAATTTCATCAGAAAGGCCCCAAAAGGGAGGCTTATTATTGCTTTCTTCCAAATGCCTGAATTTTATTAGCTTCAGTCATTCTTGGCAGGGCAGAGGAATGGGATTTTATAGTTAGCAAAGGAAAAGTAAACACAGTAATCATTTCACAGCCCCGTGCCTGCCAAACCAAGATGGAAATTCCAGCCTTGGTGGGAAGCTGCTGCTTTGCTAACAGATAATAAGAAATTCACAGTGGGCTTATTCTTGCCATGGGAGCTGAGATGTTTGGTTTGTTTCCCTGTAACATCCTGGCCCAGAGAGGCAGAGGGGTGCTTTGTGCTTTTCTGCAGGAGCAGCCTGGGCAGAGGTTGGCAGTTGAGTGATTCCCATAACCATTTGCAGTTAGAAATGGTGCTTCTGTCCTGAGCCTGTGGAGCTGCTTTATCCTGCACTCTTGTGGGTGTTTGGTCTTTCCTTGGTCAGTCTCGCTCTGGTCACAGAGCTGAGTGATGCTTCAGATGTAACACTTGAGACACTGATGGTCCCTATACCCTANATAGTATGGCAAAAAATATCACCAAATAAATCCAGAACACTCATGAAAGGTTTGTTTTGTATGTTTCTTGGGCTTGTTGAGGTAGAAAGCTGGGCTAATGGCTCATACCTGGACCAGCACCCGCCTGTGTTTTCTGCTACTGTGGAATGTTATTTCCTTATTTCCTTCTCTTGTCTTGCCAGCCATGGGGGATGGTGGTGGGGATGGTAAGGATGCCTGGCACCGATGTCACTCCACCTGCCACTCCGAGGGCTCAGGATGTGGCCTCCTGATGGAAAATCAGGTGGAGCAGGGAAGGAAATGGCTACTCAACCAAGCGGGGAATGTTAAGGCTCTTCCTTCCATGTGTCTGCACAATTAGTAGAACAATAAACCATGGAGTGCAGCCTGTGGCTGGCTCTGATGGGTGGCACAGCTGAAGATTGCTCTACCCCACCTGTGCTCCTCTGTCAGCACATGCCCTGTGTAGTCTTCTGCCTCCCTTGGTGCTACACCCACCTCTTGAAATGAGCGTGGCTATGGTCCACATCCTCGTGCTTGTCCTTGGGTGCTATCAGAACACCCCTGCTTGTGGGGTGCATGGAGCTATGGCTGGTGCATATGGCTTGTGTGTCCAGTGGCTACCAGGCTGCTGGTGGATGCCTCAGGCAGTGGAGGAGCAGGCAGAGGTGTTGTCTCACCAAGTCCCATGCATGTGTTGGGAACAGCTCTTTGCAGGGTGCACAGCCAGCATCTACTCAAAGGGGAGATCCCAAAATGAAGGGAGAGTTAAACAGGCTTCAGTGGTGTGTTGGGGGACAGACGAAGCCACTAAAGCCTTCATTAAAAGCCAAGAGAAGCTATTTCCAGGGAAGATCCTTCTCCGCGCCCCCCCCCCCAGCCTGTTCTTTATATTGGTGAATGTTTTTCAAGAGCATCCAAGCAGCAGTGAGCCTTGTTTCACAGTTACAAATATTCCAGTCCAGCCACTGTGAGATAACAGTCAGAACAGCTTGGATTCCCGATGGAAAAAGTTGCTCAGATTTTGCTTCTCTATTGGTGAAGTTCACAGCTCAGATTCACCAATGACCTTTGTTTGCTTCCAGGCCACTTGTTTCAGGTCTGGTGTGATGTTTGAGCCTCACAAGATGTGTGTGTGCTGATGGAGTTCAGAGACTTGACTGATAAAAGCTGAACTTGTAGGACCTTACTAGGTCCAGAGGACAGAGGAGTCTGTTGGAACCTTGCCATTAAGTCTACTTTTCTTGTAATCTAATTTCAGGGTTTGTTTGCAGAAGGGAGATCTTTGGTGCCCAACTCTTATGTACTTGAGACCACAGTAAGAATCAACCTCTATGCCAAGTGACCCTAAAGACATTAGAGCAATGCCATGGTGGCATGCAGTTAGTGAGGGGAGCATGGTGGCTTGCTACAGGAGCAGTCATTTCTGGGCTTTGAGCTGACACAGTTGGAAGAGGAGCTGCTGGGAATGAGCAGGAGTTGGGTGCTGGGACCTGCCAACATGTGTCCGATGTGCTGGGAGTTGTCAGTAACCCTGGCTTGCTGCCGTGGCCATTGCACGGAAGAGGAGGTTTGAGTTGGTCCCATCACATGCCTCAGCCACTGCTCAAACCCTCTTAGATCTTGCTTGCATTTCCTTTCTCCATCAATCAAGCTGCTTCTCAGTAGGCAGCTCAGCCTCCAGGATTTGAGGAAAAATAATTTGGGCAATGGGTGTGCAGGGAGAAGAGAGGGAGGGAGCAGGAGCAGCCCTTAGATAGATCTCACTTGCGACGGTGGTTAAATAGAGCTGTCTTCATTCATTCCTTTTCCTCCCCTCCAGATCTGATGCCCCTTCAAGCCAATATTAATACCATGTGCTGGTCCTGATTAACTCCTGACAAATCCCCTCTCGACAGGGCCCTGCCCTGTATGGACCCCGGTGGGATTTGCATGGCTGAGGAGTCCCTGCTGCTCCTCTGCCTCCTTCCTCTTCCCTGGCAATCGGAGGAAATGTAAATGTTTCTGAAGAGCGACATTTCCATTTCAAAAGCTGTTCGCTCAAGTGCGTCTGGAGTGGGATTTCTCTCCCCCCCCACTCCTCTCTGAATGGGAGCTTTAGAAGTCTCATTTCCTCTGCTTGATAACACCATGCTGAGAAGGGCTTTTGTCTTTTCATTTCCCCTCAATTTTTTATTTTTCAATAAGTGAGGTTTGTAGAAGCTGCTGTGGTGGATTTTCCATGTGCTGGAGGATGCACCTGGTATCACCCAGTGAATAAGTCGAAGCTTCCTGGGATGCAGGGCAGGACCTGCTCCCTGGCCAAGCAGGCACCGACCTGGGAGCACCCTTCAATCGTCTCTCTAAAGGTCCTGCCAGCAGAAGAGAAGGTGTGCTGGGCACATCCAAACCACACAGCACTGCACAGCTTTCCCCAACCATCCTGATGTGTCCCAGTGCCCATGGACAGCAGTGGGTGTGGGTGGTGCTGAGCTTGGCTCAGGATCTGGCCCCATGTTCACAACACAGGAGGCTGCAAGATCTTTACTGCTGCTGACTTGTTGCCCACCTACTTTTTGGCTACTGTAGCTGTGCCAGCTGGGATGAAGCTGTGGGGTTTTTAACAGTGCTTAGTGGAGGGCAGGCCCAAGCAGATGCAGTGGCCTGGCTCCCATTTCTGCAGGACTCATGTATGCCGATGGTGTCATCCTTGTGTGGTGGCACTGTCCCCTGTACTCAGCTCTGGTAAGACTGCACCTGAAATGCTGGTTTCATTTGGGGCCCTCACTACAAAGGCATTGAGATGCTAAAGCATGCCCAAAAGGCAACAAAGCCCTTTGGGTCTAGAGCACAGGCCTGGTGAGGAGCAGCTGAGGGAACTGGGGTTTTTCAGCCTGGAGAAAAGGAGGCTGGGGAGAGACCTCACTCCTTACAACTCCATGGAAGTCACATGAGGCTGCATCACCGCATCCTACATTTCTGTGGAAGTCTATGGTGGTGGTTCAGAGGTTCCTGTGGGAACTGCCTGAGATTAGCTGTCTTGTGGGGAAGGTGAGGGTGGTTTGAGCCCTTGCTGGGACGGGGGAGCAGCAGTCAGCTCTGTGATGACCTCCCCCATTGCCTTTAAAATCTGGTTCTGCAAAGCAGGGAGGTGCTAGTGCCACCAGCCTGGCCCAGCGCCAAATTGGGCAATTAAAAATGTGGCTCCCCGTGGCTCACTCGGTGTCACTGGAGGCGTTTGTCACAGTTTGTTCCTTTCTCAGCGACATCAAACGAGCGCTCTCCTCCCGCCTGGCTTGTTCAGGCATCTCCTCGCTGTTTTGGTGAGCTCGGGCAGCCCCCTCCTTTTGGCTCCACAAACCCCAGGGATGTCTTAGTCACTCAGGTTGTGGGTTTGAATGTCTTGCTGCAGTATTTTGAGATGCTTCTAAGCCGGTGGGTTGTGTGCTTTGTGCCATCTCCGTGCAAACCTTTACCTCCCCAGTGCTGTCAGTCTGTGGTGGCTTTCTGTTGCCCTAGGCCAGCGCTGGTCCCTTAACCGAGACATCGATGTGTTCCTCCTGGCATCAGCGGTAGGGTGAGTTGGGGGTCTGCTATGGTGGAAGAAGAGGCTGTGGCCAGGGTAGGCACTTCCCACCACCCTCCTGTGCCTGGCGTGTGTGAGGGTTGAGAGAGGAGGGGCTGTGAGAGGATCCCCAACCTGCTTGTCTTCTGGGTTCACGGAATCATGACATAGTTTGGGTTGGAAAGGACCTTTTGATGTCATCTAGTCCAAGCCCCATGCAATGAACAGGGACTTCTTCAACTACATCAGGTCATTTCAGAGCCCCATCCAACCTGACCTTGAAATTTCCCAGGGATGGGACATCTACCACTTCTCTGGGCAACCCGAGCCAAGTGTTTCACCATCCTGACCATAAAGAATTTCTTCCTTACATCAAGTCTGAATCTCCCTCTTTTTAAAACCATCACCCCTTGTTGTGTTGTCGCAGCAGGCCCTGCTAGAAAGATTGTCCCCATCTTTCTTAACATCCCCTTTAAGCACTGAAGGGCCACAATGAGGTCTTTCTGTAGCCTTCTCTTCTCTAGGCTGATCATAGAATCAACCAGGTTGGAAGAGACTTCCAAGATCATCCAGTCCAACCTATCACCCAGCCCTAGCCAATCAACTAGACCATAGCACTAAGTGCCCCATCCAGGCTTGTCTTGAAGACCTCCAGGGACAGCAACTCCACCACCTCCCTGGGCAGCCCATTCCAGTGCCAATCACTCTCTCTGTGAAGAACTTCCTCCTAATATCCAAGCTGGACCTCCCCTGACACAACTTGAGTCTGTGTCCCCTCATTCTGTTGCTGGTTGCCTGGGAGAAGCGACTGACCCCCACCTGGCTACATCCTCCTTCCAGGTATGTTGTAGACAGCAATGAGGTCACCCCTGAGCCTCCTCTTCTCCAGGCTAAACAACCCCAGCTCCCTCAGCCTCTCCTCACAGGGCTGTGCTCCAGGCCCCTCACCAGCTTCATTGCCCTTCTCTGGACACATTCCAGTACCTCAACATCTCTCTTGAACTGAGGGACCCAGAACTGTACACAGGACTCAAGGTGTGGCTTGACCAGAGCTGAGTACAGGGGCAGAATAACCTCCCTTGTCTTGCTGGGCACACTGTTCCTGATCCAGGCCAGGATGCCATTGGCTCTCCTGGCCACCTGGGCACACTACTGGCTCATGTTCAGCTACTATCTACCAGTACCCCCAGGTCCCTTTCTGCCTGGCTGCTCTCCAGCCTCTCTGTCCCCAGCCTGTAGCACTGCTTGGGGTTGTTGTGGCCGAAGTGTAGAACCTTGCACTTAGCCTCATTAAATCTTATTCCTTTGGCCTCTGCCCACCCATCCAGCTTGTCCAGGTCCCTCTGCAGAGCCCTCCTACCCTCTGACATTGACATCTGCTCCTAACTTGTTATCTGCAAACTTACTGATGGTGGACTCAATTCCCCTGGTCCAGATCATCAATAAAGATATTGAACAGGACTGAGCCCAGCACTGATTCCTGGGGAACACCACTGGTGGCAGCTGCCAACTGGATATGGCACCATTCACCACCACTCTCTGGGCCCGGCCCTCCAGCCAGTTCTTGACCCTTTTCAGAGTGAATCTGTCCAAGCCACAAGCTGCAAGCTTTGCCAGGAGCTTGTTGTGGCAGATTGGGTCAAAAGCTTTGCTGAAGTCCAGATAGACTACATCCACAGCCCCAGCTACACCGATCAACCTCAACTCCCTCAGCCTGTACTCACAGCGGAGGGGTTTCACCACTGTGATAATTCTTTTTGGTCCTCCCCATGACACCTCTAACAGGTCCATGTCTCTATTGTGATGTGAGGACTCCAGAGCTGGACCCAGCACTGCAGGTGGGGTTTTGTGTACTGAAGTAGAGGGGCAGAATCCCATCCTTCAGCCTGCTGGCCCATGCTGCTTTGAAGAGATGGTTGGCTTCTGCATTGTGAACAAGTTAGATTGTTTAAGAAGTGGGGCTTGAGTTTGGAGAGGAGATGATGGGGATTTGGAGTTGAGGTAGTGTCTTGCAGGGGCAGTGATGCTCTCAGGAGTATGCTGCTGGGGGCAATGTCAGCACACATGAAATGGTGCTCTGCATGGAAAAATGATTGAAAGAACATCAAAGCTGTAACTGGAGGGGTGGAAGAGCCTACTGCTCTGTGGGCTACTCTGGCAACCTTAACTTGCCCTCCCCCTTGTTTGTTGAAGATATTACACCACCTTCTTTGCTTTACATGACTCTCTGTTCAGTGCCCAGGATGGCCTCCATCTCATGCTGAGCAGGTTGCTGCTGCTTTACTTCATCCTTACCACTTGGTGGGTGGTCTCAGGCTCTACCTGCTGTTATTCACTGCTCTTTTAGGGCACTTGCTGTTGGCCTGGAGCACTCCACACATGCCAGTGAGGTCCTTCCAGCTTAGTCCTCCTCTTTTGCTTTGCAGGAGTACAGGCAAAGTGTGAAACCAGACCTAGAGCTCCCCAGGACCCCACTTCACTTGCTTGGTTCAGCGTCATTCCCCATGGCAAGCCCCAAATGAGATTTTTATTTATCTTTGTATGTTTGTTTTGACTTGGATGCTTAACAAAAGGTGGAATCACTGGCACAGAGCAGCCTTGCCAGATGTATCTGAACTGCACCAAAGATGCTTAAAGACAAGGTTCACAGAATCTTCCTGAATGTTACAGAAAGATATATTTTCCTGTGAACTTGTTCTCAGAAGCAGCAAAGGAGTTTTGGCTGAAATGTAGTTTGGGGTTTTTTGGGGGGCAAGGGGTGGGGGGAAGAAAAAGAAACAGCCTAAGAAGGTCTGCAGCAAATACTCAGCATGGAAAATCTAAGTCCAGACAGTTAATGTCCCAACAAACTGAGGGTCACCTGAAAAGCCAGCAATGAAGGGGAGGCAAAGTCAGGCAATTTCTGATGGGAGGTGGAGCAATTAGCTCCTCTTTGTAACGAGTGGATGGGTAGGTGAGAACTCATCACTCTTGCCAAGTCAGCAGGGAGTGTTCTGGCTCCATGCAATTATTATCCACTAATGGGGAAAGGCTCAACAACCACTTGTGGATGTGATGCCTTGGGCGTCGGTGGGAGCCAGAGCAAGGTCTTCCAGGTTTGCCCTGTTACTCTGGGTTACCTGAGTCCATTAGCTGTGCTTTGCTGATGCTTCTGCAATCCTGTCCTCACAAGATCCAGAGGCAGCATCTGTTCAGGATGACACTGTGGAACAGCTCTTTGCAGCACAAGCAAGTTGTGCAAGAGCAGGCTGTGGGCTTTGGCTGGCGCATTCGGCTGGAGTGCTCGCTGCTGAGGTTTTACCACCCTTGTAAAGCTGCTGGTGGGGGTGGGGAGGGGAGGGTCAGCATTTGGTACTGGTTTTGCAATTAAATTGCTTCAAGCTGTTGAAACATTGGGGAAGTTTTTTGACCTACTTTTTGTGCAAGCTTAGAAATTGTTGGGATGTTTTCTGTGTGGAATTCAGCTGGATTACAGGGGAAAGGAATTTTGTAGGCCTTCTCATAAAGTCACTGATTTATTTAAGGAAAAAATAAATACAATAAATCAACTTTGTCTTCAGGGCAGCTCCTTAGTCCCCAACTTCATTAATTCCCGTGAGAGCAGGTTTGGGATGCATCCAGTGAAAGCAGTCCTTATTTTCACAGAATCACAGAATTAACCAGGTTGGAAAAGACCTCTAGGATCATCGAGTCCAACCTATCACTTAACCCTTCTAATTAACTAAACCATGGCACCAAGTGTCTTATTGGGGCCTCCTCTTAAACACCTCCAGGGATGGTGACTCCACCACCTCCCTGGGCAGCCCATTCCAATGCCAATCACTCTTTCCATGTAGAACTTCTTCCTAACGTAGAACCTAAACCTGCCCTGGTGCAGTTTGAGACTGTGTCCTCTTGTTCTGTCACTGGGTGCCTAGAAGAGACCAACCCTCACCTGGCTACAGCCTTCTTTCAGGTAGTTGTAGAGAGCAATAAGGTCTGCTCTGAGCCTTCTCTAGGCTGCACAGCCCCAGGACCCTCAGCTGGTCCCCATAGGGCTGTGCTCCAGCTCCTTTACCAGCTCTGGTGCCCTTCTGTGGACATGTTCAAGCACCTCAACATCTTTCTTAAATTGAGGGGCCCAGAACTGGACACAGTACTCAAGGTGTGGCCTTCTGCCTGCGCATGCCATGGAGCATAGGGACAGAGGAAGAAGATGGGCAATGCCTTGGTCCCACACATGGCATTCCTCGTGGACACTGCTTGTCCTTGCCCAGGAACACCTCTGTGCTGGCGGCTGGTGAACAGCTCTGCAAGTGCTCGCTAGAGTGATGCTGCACACACCAACATGCACATCTACCCCTTGAGTGGCTGTGGAGACACAGCCCAGCCCAGAGCCAGCAGCACCTGAGAGTTAACCCAAAAGATCCATTAGTGCAGCAGATGGCCACCCACAGAAGAATTGCAGTGACCTGGGGTGCCTCTCAGTGCTCAGGCTCTTTACTTATGCATCTCTCCAGGGAAGCTAGATATTAGTTTTCAGTCCCTTTTGACTTTTTTACTCTTCCAGTGTTGGCATCCTGGGGCTGCTGATGCACCAGAATGCGTTGGGCACTTTTTCAATTAAGAAAAAAAAATATCCCTTTTAGCTGTATTTTGGCCCATTTAAGTGGTTTAGATGCATGTTTGACCTTCAATCCTGATGGCTGGAGGTACGGGGTGTTGGCTCTCCTGCTGCGTTTTGGTCCCAGGGTGTGTGGGAAAGCCCTGGGGCTCTGCATCTGCTGGGATGTGCGGTGCTGCTCAGCCATGGGCTCCTCACAGGGAGGACAAGCTGCCCTCCCTGCTGTGCAGCACAGACTCCAATGGATGAAGTGTGGTAGTTAGTGGTGTTAGTTGGTCACCAGCTCTGTGCTGCTGTGAGAGGCTCAGATGGTGGAGGCCAGTCTGGTCATAAACCCACCCTTTGTTCTTGGTTGGCTCTTGGTTTTGTTTTGGTTTTTTTTTGTTTGTTTTTTTTTTTTTTGAATGAATAAATAATTTGAGCAGCCCTAGCCCATCCTGCCTGCTTTGGCAATCCTCTCTAGCCTGTGAGGACATGAGATGTGCAAGTGGGCAGGAGTTGGAGATAACACCTCTTAATCTCTCTTGATGCTCCAGCAGAAAATGCTGCTCCCAGCTGATAATTAGAAAGCCAACAGGCTGCGGATGAGGTGATGCTGACATCCCCAGATCTCTGCCCTGGGATTGGGGAAATGCTACTAATGATCTGGTATAGAAAGGCAGAGGGAGAGCAGGACTTAGAGTGGATGATTTGTAAGGCAAACATTGTGGTGCTGTGCTGGAGATCCTGAGGGTTGCCCCAGGCAAGTGGTTCTGTTCATCTGGTACACACCAGTCCCACACAAGCTCTGGCTGGGGGTGTGAAGGCTTTGAAACCCCTACCAGTGTAATTTGGAAGAGGCAGCTGATGTGGTCAAAGGATCTGGAAGGTTAGAATGGACTTTGCAGCAGGAGTTAAGTGCTACTGTTGTGCTGTCTCCTGAAGGTGGGAACTAGCTGAGAAAAATTACCCTTCACAGGGGCTGGGCTGTATCCAGCTGTAGGTGCTGACTTGGCACATGGCATGGATGCCCTTCTTCTTGATACCAACTCCCTCAAACTCCCTGGGAGCATCGCAGGGTGGGCTAGTAATGCTAAATGAGGAGGTGATGATCTGCTGATGGTTTCAACACGTCAGAGAGGTTTACGTTGGACACTAGGAAAAATGTATTCCCCAAAAGGGTTATCCCAGGCTATCAGGCTGCCCAGGGAGGGATTGAAAAGCCTTGTAGATGTGGTGCTGAAGAACAAGATTTAGTGATGACCTGGCAGTACTGGGCTAGTGGTTGGACTTGATGGTCTTAAAGGTCTCTTCCAACCAAAACAATTCTACAATTCTATGTCCTAGGACCAGGGTTGGGTTCCCACTGTCTTTTCTTTCATGGAAGCAGTTGCTGATGTGTCTGAAGGCAGCGACGCTCAGTTATCCAGAGGCTTTTTTACTCTTCAGAGCAGCAGTGGGCATTTGACTTTAATGTTTTTCCTTCCCCTCTTTCTCCCATGATTTTAAAGCCACTGCCTGGCAGAGTGTAGCAGCCTTGCTCTGTCAATGTTGGCTGTGTTAGGAATAAAAAGGTGTGGTAGAAACCCAGCCTCAACACCTGGCCTTGCTCTTTGATAGACTCCTGGGTGATGATTGTTTTCTTCAGTGCCAGCATCTCCTCTTGCAGCAGGAAAGTTTCTGCAGCCTCTGCTCCCCCAGCTTGCCCACCCTTGTTACGGTGCAAATCACATCATAAGGCGGTCAGGGGTAAACAGGAACTACAGTAGCTGGTTGCCGTGTGTAAAAGCAAATCACATGG
Organism: Ramphastos sulfuratus; assembly: GCA_013399055.1. Lineage (NCBI taxonomy): Eukaryota > Metazoa > Chordata > Aves > Piciformes > Ramphastidae > Ramphastos > Ramphastos sulfuratus. Next base: position 788,206 of record WBNM01032208.1, on the reverse strand, counting down.
AAACAGTATAATTACTGAGAAAATATCAACTTGAGTAATGCAGTAATTGTTTTCTTCCCTCCAGCAGATTTATTCCAGCTCTCCCAGCCCATGCTGGTTTCAAAGTCTGTGACTTCACATTAGTAAGATGAATTTCATGTTTCATGCTGCACTTGCTCAGAGCCTGGGTATGGTCCTGTCTGAAGCGCAGGAATATACTTGGAGTGGCTTCCTGAGAGTGCTTGGGAACAGAATCACAGAATTCAAACGTTCAGGTTGGAAAGGCTTCTCAGGATCACCAAGTCCAGCTGATAACTCTTCCCTGCCAAGGTTCACCCTAAATCATATCCTCAAGCAGCACATCCAAATGACCTTTCAACACATCCAGGGTGACTCAAGCTCTTTCCTGGGCAGCCCATTCCAGTGCCTGACCACTCCTGTGAAAAATTCTTTCCTAATGTCCAGTCTAAACCTACCCAGTCGCAGCTGGAAGTCATTCCCTCTTGTTCTGTCACTGAGAAGAGACCAGCACCAACCTCTCCACAAAGTCCTTTCTGTAGATGACAGTGATGAGGTCACCTCTCAGCCACCTCTTTTTCAGACTAATCAGCCCCAGCTTCTTCAGTTGCTCTTGGCAAGATTTATTCTGCAGGCCCTTCCCCAGCTTCCTTGCCGCCCTCTGCACTTGCTCCAGCAGATCCCTCTTGTGGAGTCTGGACTCTGCAAGCATCTCTTCAACTCATTCCTGTGCTTTAGAAGAAGAGCCCCTTTGCGCCTTTTTTGAATCCGTGAGCTCTGCCTTTTGGACTTAGAATCATAGAATGCCTTGAGTTGAAAGGGGCCTTTAAGATCATCTACTTCCACCCCTACTGCATGGGGCAGCAACACCTCCCACTAGACCATTGCATGGACAAGGTTTTATTTGAGAGTTTTTGTTGTTTGTTTTTTCCTCATTTCCTTTCTTTAGAGAGGAGCTTGTGAAATGGCAGTGACCAGCGATTTGAGGTCCAGGGACATTGCCTCTTTCTATTGCTATAATCATCACCTAATACCAGATGATGATGGGTTTTGTGCTCTGACTTGCAGCTGTTCCCCTTACTCAGCTTTGCTGTTGTTTTACCTCAGATTCTGCAAAGTAAACAGATAAAAATGTATCAGAAACCAGGTTTCCAAAGGGTTTGTGCCAAGTAGGAGTTCAGAGATGCCCTGCCTCGCATATTGGCAGGCATGAGAGAGTATCTTTTGTTCCATGTGCGCAGAGAAGTCTCTTTCCTGCAGTTTTGGCAGGTAGCTTGATTTCCTTTGGAAAACCCTACACATCTACGAGCCACTGCCACCTCCCCTTTCCTTGCCTTAATCTGAACAAGATTTTACAAACACCTAATTTCTTTCTTGCTTTTTGTGATTGTTGTGCTGCTCTTGGCCTCAATAAAACCCCAAACCACCAAAGAAACAACCCAGTTGTGGAGAGCACAAAGCCTCCCTGCTGCAGCAGACTGACTGTTTTTGGTGTCTAATGCTGGGGAAGTAAAACAAGACAGGATCTGTTCTTGGGGATTTTCCAGAAACCTTTCATGTTCCAGTTTCTCTTCTTGTGGGACGGATGCTAGAAACAAACAGTTTAACTTGACAGTTCCTTAATGCTCTTTGGGCTGGATGAGACCCGTGTAAGACAATAAGGAAGGGATTCCAGATTGCTTCTTTGCTTTCTGTCCCCTGATGGCAGCAATGGGAATGATGCTAATAGCTCCAGATTGCACCCAGTGGTGATTCCTGCCTGACTTGATGTGTCCTTCAGCTGGAACGGGGAGAGGAAGAAGCCACTAGTGAAGGATGCTGCTGTCCTGTGACATGGCCACTTTGGGGAATAGCCTCTCTTATCTGCCCTTGTTCCAGCTTTGCTGTGGGTGATATTGCTCATCCCTTGTAGAGGGCAGTAGGTCAGAGTTTATCTCAGTACAGCCCCACTGAGCAGGAATGACTTTTGAAGCCAGATCCCTGGAGTTCTGCAGGGCTGTGGGTGCAGCCCTTCCAGGAGCTCGCTTGCTGTGTTTCATCCCCACCAGCAGTGGAGTGGAGGCCACTCTGTATGCCTTCTTCCTCTTGGTTAGCAGATGCTATTGAGATGCCAAACAGTGCCAAAGTGGCATCTGCATGCTTGCTGCATCTGACATGAGCTGCAGCACAGCCAGTGAAAAAAAACAGGGCCATATAAAGAAGCACAGAGGCATCTATGCTGACCCAGTGCCACCAAGCTCCATCATGTCACTCTTGACCCTGGAGAGAGGGTTGATGGATAGCCCTGGCCATCGGTGCAGAGAGGAGGACAGTCTGTGCCATTTGGTGCAGAACAATGTTTGGCTTTGTCTGTGGGCACAGGACTGCTGTCGTGAAGGTAGCAAAGTCGTGTCAACTTCTTCACTCATTTGCCTCCCCAATCCTCCCCTCCTGAGCAGCTGCACTGAACCTGACAGCGGTTTACAGTTACAAACCAAGCAGAAGCTCCTCTTCCTCACCCCTCCAGCAAAAGAAATCTATCCACTCACTAAGCAGATGAATAGATAAACTTTTAATTAAGGTGTTGGGTAGCTGCCAGAGAGGATCATCCAGGGTTAGGGTAGGCTGTTGGTGTGCTGGAATCCCCAGCTGCATGGTGGATGGCTACTAAACAGCTGTTTCCTTCCATGTGTGTTCCTCAGGGGTGGGCAAACTCATCCAGGCATGCAACTTGTGTTTGCAGGAGGTGGGCTCCTTTGTTTGGAGCTGGAGAGGTGAAGGGTGGTGTGCAGGAGAGATGGTGTTGCTCCAGGATGCTCCTGGGATACAAGCTCTTTGGACTCAACAAGGTTGTTGCTTAGCTGGAGGCAAAGCTGAATGTTTTCATTGTGTTTTCCCTCGGTCTTTAGTTCCTGGTCATGAGAGCTGCTCCCTGTGATGGCCACAGAGTTTACGCTGGTCTGTCCAGTCTCTGACTGGAAGGGTCTTGCTGAGCCAAGGGTGTCTTTACCTGGAATTTTTATCAGTTCAGTCTGTTCTAATCTCAGCTGACGTCACCTGTTTCCTTTCTCTCTATTTCTGGTTGGGTGCATTTGACCTCCAACACTCAGCACATCCCCAGAATTTAACAAGCAATGGAGGAGGACCTCCAAGAAGGAGATGGAAGTACTCTTTCCTTCTAGGGGCTGCACTAGTAGCCCCTTCTCACTCAGTGTGGTTAATGCTGAGGAAGACATGTCGGTGGCTATCTTATTTTTGCAGAGAAGATATAGCCTTGAGCTGGCTGCTGAGATGTGCAAGGACAGTGCTGCTGGGAGCTCCTGAATATGGATGGGTTTATTGATCCTGCAGGAATGCAGGCAGCACTGAAGGTGGTAAGAGCCTCTGAGGAGGCTTTGGCAGGAAGATGAGCTGCTGTCGTGTCCCTGGGAGACTGACCTGGTGCTCTCTGGAGATGCTGGAGGTTATGGAGCACTGCAGTGATGTGATCTGGCAGCTGGTTTTTTTTTTTTAAGGGGTGTGTCTGCCTCAGAGGGACTGGGAATGGGCCGGGGAGCTGTGGCAGCTGGAGTGGGAGGACAAGGGAAGGATCCAAAGTCTCCTGAGAAAGAACTGACCTGGTTGTTTTATGTCTTAGGACCGTGGCCTGCCTGGCAAACTGGAGCCTGTGTCGCCTGTGAGCCCTGCTCACCCTGATGCTGAGCTGGACCTGCTGCCAACCAGGCTGTCAAAGGAGGAGCTCATTCAGAACATGGACCGCGTGGACCGTGAGATCACCATGGTGGAGCAGCAGATCTCCAAGCTGAAGAAGAAGCAGGTAAGAGGCTGTAGTCCAAAGGGAAGCATGTATCCTCACTCCTGTGTGCTGCCTTACACCCCTATCCTTGCTCATGTGAGTCCACGGAGGGGAAGTGGCAGTGCTGGTGCCACCAGAGTGACCTGTGTCCATGCTCCCTGAAATGACATGAGGTGGTTGCTGCAGTGCCAGTCTGTAGCTGGTAACTGCAAGAGGAGAGAGCTTTGGAAACCTGGCTTGTGGGCTCTTTTGCATGTCAGAGTACCTTAAAGGGAGAGCAGGCCGACCTCTGTGACTTGCCTTGTGGTCATGCAAGGAGTTAGTGGCAGCTGGGAACGTAGTCTAGGTTGTCTGAGTTGTCTGCACAGCCCAGAATTAGCACAAGGTCTTCTCTCTTTCTTTTCCAGCAATTGTCTCCTCCCCAGTGCTGTTGCTGCCATTATTGTAGGACTGGACTGTTTAAAACGTGGCTATGTCCCCTTCTACAGGGTTTACAGCCCTGCAAACCATGAGGAGCATCTGATCCAACTGCAGTCAGATCTGTGCCTGAGCCAGGGATTTGAATCTGATCTTCTCACTTGGTGCTTTCCCCCTGCACAAGAGTACTCCCCAGCAGCAGGATCACCCCCTTGAGGTTGTGGTGTGTACAATTACCATAAACCCATTAAGGGGTTGATATGACAAAACCTTGGAGGATGGCTAAGAACCCCCCCCCCCCTCCCAGAGTTAAAGGCTTTCACTTCTTAAAGCAAGTCACTTCTCTCTGCCTCTCTTTTATTGATCATTTTATTTCCTTTGGTTGATGCCAGTTTCTAAACTCCCTGAGGGCTGCTAATCCCAGACTGCCTGAGAGGAATGACCTCTCCCAAGGGATGTGCAGCAGGAATTCAGGAGTGGAACAGAATCTGTGCTTGGGCTGTTGGCTGAGGCAAGTGCTCCTCAAGGATGTGTGTGTAATTGAACTTCTTTCCCATCAGATCTATGTTTTCCCATACAGGTACTATCCCTCTTTTTTTCCTGCAAGACAAAACAGGATGTTGTGGGTTTGTTTTCAAACAATCTTGTTTGATTATTGTGGAGGACTTTATTTGTTGTTGCTTTTTATCTGCAGAGGTATTGTAGTGCTTAGGGAGAGGGAGCCAAGAGTAGGCAGGAACAGCTGTGCAAGGAAGTGGCCATGTGTGCTGGCTTACAGGAGCCAAAGGAACATCCAGAGCAATGGAAACCACACAGGTTCCTCATGCTGGGTTTGGTGGGAACTGGGCGAAGCCAGACCTTCCCCTCTTCCTCCTAGGAAGCTTAGAGAGAGTGTTGCTGTCCTCTCCCACCTGGCAGTCTGGCCACTGCTTTATGTTTTTAACTCATATTTGAAGAGGAGGGTGCAAACCATGGTCATTTTCTGCTCTGGAGAAGGGCTTCTGGAGCAGGATGCATGCCCAGCATAATGGTGAAGATCCCTCTGATGGCAGCCAGGAGGACTGACAACTCTGCCTGATTCTCTTTCAGAGATTCTGAGGAGCTGCTGTCAAAGCTGATGGGAGCAGCATATGCTCCTTGCTATTAAAATCAAGCTGTCCTTCTGTAAGGAAATGGGATTTTTATTGTTGGCTGCTTGGTTGCTTTATTTCTTCCCTCTGAACAAATTTTATGATTCTTCCTCCCCACAAAAATGCTCTGCTGAGTAGGGAAGAAGGTGGAAGTGACTGTTGGCAATAAAAGCAGCTCCTCCCCTCCTTTATTTATTTTATTTTTTGGCACATGATGGCAAAGTCATTTGGTAGCAAAGCCCACCTCCCAGCATATGATCCTTCCCCAGCCCAGTCCTCTGGCACAACTGTCACATCTGGGAGGAAGCATTATCTGGAGTGGGGGTGTTCTATCTGAGATTCTCTGGGAACATTTTGTCCATCTGTGCATCTGAGCTGTTGGTGCAGGAGAAAGATGAGTGAGGGAAAGCAATCAGCCTGAGACAGACACTGCTGCTGCAGGAGCTGCTGGTGGAGCAGGGCAGGGACTATGTGCAGCCAGAATATCCTAATGCTTTTCCCCTCTGTCTTTGGGAGGCCTCCTCAGGGTGATGAAACATATCTGGATGGGAAGACTGTGCAAAAAACCCATCCCAACCAAACCAAACCCACCATCTTGCTCTTCGTGCTTGTTCCAGAAAAGGCAAGGGAGACTCTGCCTGGACTGTGCAAGAAGCAAACATTTTCATCAGGCTGAGAAACCTTCCCCAAACCCTGCCTGCCCCTGGCAGGAGGCCACCTCCACCAGCCGTCCCCCGCTCATTCACGAGCCATATGTGCTTGCCGCGTCCTCTCCCCCTCTTCCTGACGGGGAGGATAATCCTCATGCATTTATTCCTGGCAGTGCTACTGGGGTAGCTGAAGGAGGAATAAACTAACTCTGGGCTGTTCTCCGCAGTGATGCCTGAGCTGGGCAAAGGGCTCTCCAGGAGTACAACACTCCCACCTGGTGATGAAGGTGGAGCTGGCTGGGTGGAAGAGTTCCAGGGTTTCCCCTTCCATTTCTTTCCTGGCTGAGTTTCCTCTTCTCCCCTCAGGTCTTTGAAAGAGCTTTTCAGAGATGCCCTGTGGCTGGCAGCCCTCTGGCAGATGAAGCATCTCTGAACTCAGGTGATGGCTGCCTGACAGAAGGCAGCGTGACAGCTGGGTGTGTGTCTAATGACCTTGGCTTCACCAGGCAGCTCCTCCCTTCAGTACAGGAGCTGAAGTGTGTGGAGATAAGGTCTTCCTGAAATGTCACCAACCTTCCTGCCAGTGCTGTGGGCTCTGATGGCCCTTGCACAGCATGAGTTCTGGCCAAAGAGACTCCTACCTGGAGAAGACACCTTCTGCACTTGAAAATGAGTTGGCCTGTGGATGGCATAGCATCCAGGACCATCACTAATGATAGCATCTTGCATTCTTTCAACATCCCTGCACTGTTTTTCTTTTTAGGAGAGGAAGGGGCTTCTGGGCAGACGCTGCTAGGAGTGGGGAGGGAGAGAGTGTGGAGCTGTCAAGACTCATCTCTCATCCTGCTTCTCTCCCTGTAAAGGTCACAGTCCCAGCCTAGCTTTTGTGGCAGACCTTTAAGAAATCCATTTTGTCTGTGTCTGGGAACCTTGACCTATTTTGCTTTGCCATTTCCCACAGCTCCCAGGGGTAGCTGTCATGGGCTGAGCCTGCTGCAGTCAGGTGTGCTGCCTGTAGACCCTGCCTGCAGACCCTGCCCATATCCTTACCCGTTACTAACCATACAGAGTTACACCACAGAGAGGAGAGTTTCTTTACTGTATTTCTGCTATAATTAGATTTGTATTTTTTTTTCCTTCTAACAGGCTGCTTTTAATGAGCCTCCACTTACTGGCAAGCTTTCATTTCCTGATCCACCGTCAAATCCTCTTGTCTGAAATCACTTACAACACCCAACTGCTTTGCAGAATTTTTGTGGGTTTCCAGAACAATGTAACCAAGTTTCTGCCGTTAGTTTTTTTTGTTTGTTTGTTTGTTTTTTATTTTTACCCAAGTGTTTTCCCCCAAGAGAGGCAAAGAATCTGACTGATGGTGACTCTTTCTTTGGAGATTTTGGAGTTTGTCACATGGGAGTGAAGGTCTGTGATGAGATGCCCTAGGAACCAAGCAAGGGTGGGCAGGAGGAAGTGCCACAGCTGATGCTGACAGCTGCTTTGCTGAAGCCTGTGGTTTTAGCTATGACTTCCCCAAGAGCTCTTGACCCCTTGCAGGGCACTGTGATTTGGACCACCTGAGCAGCAACTGTAGCTGTGAAGAGAAGGAAGCTTTGGGGCTGTTTCATGCATGGATGGAGCCTTCAGTGTGCTGTGGCTCTGTGTGGGCAGGAAGGGATGAATCTGCGCTGTGATGGGGAAGGTTCAGCTCCTTCCAGAGTGTATATGGTCTGAGCTGTTTGTTTCCTGGATGTCCTCAACTGTGGCTGGAGTAACTCCTAAGTTAAGACCCCGAGGTGGGCATGCTGATGCCACTATGTGGATCTCAGGATGCCCTGCCCCTGCTGGAGCCTCATCCCCAGCTAGGACATTTGCCATTTGGCTGGCAATGGTAGCTTTTTTTCAGTTGTGCCTTGGTGTTTCTTATGCTGATTCTTTTTCCTTTAAGGGAAGAGATGTCCACCTGTGGGGAGGTGGAGCATGAGTGGAGTTCACAGCATGGTGTTGCTTTATCCATTGAAGCATATTTAATGGGAGGGATGTGAGTTCTCTCAGCCAAGCCAGCAGACCTGTCTGGCTGCTGAAGTATTTTCTTGGATTGCATTCTGCAGTCCTAGTTTTGCTAAAGGGGTCATCAACAGGAGCAGAGATTATCTGAAAGATGAACAGGTGCCCATGTTCTTCTTGGACCATGAAGAATACGGTGTGCTAACCTCTGGTGCAAGCCAATTGCTCTTAGTTCCAGGTGCATTTTCATTGCTAGTATGAAGCTGTCTTAATCTTCCACTTGCTTCAACAGATGATGCCTCAGCTGCAGGACAAAATACAGAGATCTGGAGATGCAGAGCTGAGCAGTGAAAAAAACAAACCTCTTTTGACAACCTCTCCTGTGCCTGTGCTGCCCCACAGCTGCCATGCACAGCCTGTGTTCTGCCTCCTTGCAGGGAGCCAACAGCCCCAGGAGGAGTCTGGAGGAATCTCTTGTTTCCTCTTTCAGCTGAGTGGTTCCTCAAACTAACTGGAAGGGCTCAGCTGTCTCCTGCCTTGCATCCGTTGGGAGAGCTGGAGGTGCAGGTTGTATGTCAGATACACCTGCTGACCCTGGTGGTATTAAAAAAGCACTCTTCTAAATCCAGTAGCTTACCATTAGTGCCCACCATGACCTGAGCAGCTCATAGGTGGGTAGGAACATGCTACAAGACCAGTGACCTCTAAAGGTGCATGCATGGGGCCTGCTCCCTCCTGCTTTCCATCTTGCAAGGGAGTCATTAGCATTCAAGCCAGCTTTGGGGCTGGGTGCGTTTTGCTCCATGTGTAATGGGTGTGCTTGTGGAGCAGCACTTGGGCTCCTAAAGGTTTCTGCTGTGAGTGGTCATGGAGCTTGGGATGAGACACACACACCTTGGGTGGTGTCCCAGCGTGCATGGAGCTGTGGGGAACTGTGCAGTGTGTTTTTGCTGCTGCACCTCAAAGCCCAGGTGCCATGAAATGTGCAACTGTGGCAATGCAATAGAAAAGCTGAAGAGCCAACCAAAAGAACTTCCCAGCACTGCTGTCTCTGAGGCCAGGACATGCTGCTGCTGGTCATTCATCCTTACAGGAATTTCTCTAATTGGAGCCTGATTTACTTGATGGTTTCTGCTCCGGACAGCTTGACCTGAGTGAAAGGAGGGGACAAATGGGTCTTAAAGCTGCATTCCCAGGAGAGCATGGTGGCTGGAAGATGGCTTATTCTAGGCTGGTGCCCTCAGCAGCTCTTCCTGTGCCTGCCAGGACAACCAGAGCCACATGATACGTTCATGCTGCAGGCTTTTGCAGCCTGAGTGCTTGGGCTCGCTATACAAGTTCACCAAATGGTATCTTGGGGGCCTCGTCTGAGCACCCTGCTGTCCTCTGCAGGCAGTCCTGGGTACTTTGCACCCTTCACCTTGGCCAGGAGAGCTGCCACACATCCCATTGGCCCGACTGACCAGAGTCTGACCACCTTTCATGTGGTGTTACCTCCTGTTCTGTACTTACTGGCTCATCTGACTGCATGCCACAGAGGCAACAGTCGCACAAGTCATTTCATCAGGAACACTCATCTTGGGGCATCTCCTCCAACCATGGTATAGTATGATGAAACCAAAGGTGGAGGGCAGCTTTGCAGCTTGCTCCTCCACTGCTACCTGCAGTATGGCAGCAGCTCCTAAGGCAGGTTGCAGCTGGGAGCTGCAGTTCCCTGTAGGAGTTTCCAATAAAATCATTATTTCTAGCCTTGAGTCCTCTACAGGAGACCTGCTCAAGGCAAGTTCTCAACCCCCATGTGTAAAAATCACCAACCTACCAACATGGGCCAGGTGCCTGGGGCAGAACAGGACTGTGCTTGTGCGGCAGGGGGTTTTAAACAACTCTCCTCCCTCTCCCTGTCCCTTCCTGGCCTGAGCCTGTCTGTATCTTGCAGGAAGACTTCTGCCATGGTGGTTTCTGCTTCGGTCGTGAGTCTCATGTGGATGGGGACGGCTGCGTTTCTCACTGTGACTCATCCTTCTCCTCCCCCCTCTCTTTCCACAGCAACAGTTGGAGGAAGAAGCAGCCAAACCACCAGAGCCTGAAAAACCCATCTCCCCGCCTCCTATCGAGTCCAAACATCGCAGCTTGGTGCAGATCATCTACGACGAGAACAGGGTGAGTCTGGAAATGATGGAAGTGCAACCGTGCGAGCGCACCGCGTCGCCCTGGCCAGGGACTGGGAGCTGGGTAAGGGGTAGGTGTGGGATTCCCCTGGGTGAGACCTCTGGCATAGAGGCTGTGGGAGGTGGATAGATGTGAGGAGCTCGCTCTGCTGTGTGGATTGAGCACAGATGTCTTCTGAAGAACCTGGGGGGGGTTTCCTATGATCAACTTAGATTTGAAGCACCGAGGAGGTGCTTCAGAGCCCTGTCTGTTAAATGGCTTCTTCTGTCCTTATCTTTGGGGGTGAACCTGGTTGAAAGCTGCCTCAATGGATGGGCTTGGGTGGGGCGGGCTGCATGGATGGAGGGGCCATCTGTGATGCTCCAATAGTGCAGGCCAGCTGTAAGCAATCCTGGCTGCTTCTGAGTCCCACCCCCACCCAGGCTGGAGCAGAAAGGATGCAGATGGAGCCATGTCTGGATTTGTGGCTATTTGACGCTGCAAGTAGTGTCAGCGAAGGTCACGCTGGAGTCCCTGGCTCTGCATCTTTGCCTTGACCACTCATTTGCTGTGCTCAGCCGTTGCCTGTAATAGCAGCTTGAGGAGACACACGTTTCACTGTGCGCTTTGGAACAACGCTGGGAAATGGGGCCCTTTGGTGGATAATCAAGCACATTCATTTCCATTTAGGTGTTGGATGAAAAGGATGATTCTGCATAAAAGGGAAACTACCAGGCGTTAATTACTTTGAATTGCAAGGCCTGCGATTTCACTGGGAGTTGCAGAAATCCAGGTGCCCCACTCCTAAAAGGGGGTGGGGGGGGAAAGGAAACGCATACCCTGCACTCTCAGGCAGCACCATTTTTCCTTTTCCCATCTGCTTCTTTCCCTGAGCCATAGGAAGCCCAGTGCTGGCACTCTGCTCTGCGAGTGTGCGATGACCGAGGTCAATGTGTTTGAAGCATTAGCAAGCACCGGCTGGTGAGAGCTTCACAGGCACTGGGCTTTGGGGGCAGGTGCCAAGTGTTCCTCAGAGCTGTTCAGCCCTCTCGAGGGGTCTTGGCTATGTAGCTCATGCCTTCTCTACTGGGAATTAGATTACAAAAAGCAAGAGGTCTCAAACATAAGGAAAAGCTTCTTACTGTGAGGATGACAGAGCACTGGAGCAGGCTACCTACAGAGGTTGTGGAGTCTTCTCTGCAGATCTTCAAACCCCTCCTGAACACCATCCTGTGTCACCTACTCTAGGTGAACCCACTGCAGTAGCAGGGCTGGACTAGATGGTCTCCAGAGGCCCCTTCCAGTCTCCACAATTCAGACATTCCATGATTTTTATTCCTATTCCCTTGAGCTACACCTTCCTTGGACATGAAGGGTAAGAAACAGGTGATGGTGCTGAGGCAGGGAGAAGTGATCTGCCATTGCATCCCCAGTGGTCTGTGTCGTAGCAGTCCCTCTTAGCTGGGGCTGAGGCTGGGGCTGATTGTTCTGCTTCGTCATCTCTTGTCTCTGCCCACACCAGCAGCGTGGTCACTCCTTTCCCTCCCATCTCCCTGAATCCCCCATTACCTTCTCCACAACTGATCTGAGCTGCTCCTGAAGCCTGTGCTATGACTCTGGGCAGTCCTTCAGGTTTGGTGGCAAAGAGCACAGCGAGCAAGCATGGAGTTCTACATTTGTCCTTGAAAGTGCACAGCTGTAACACCTGGGACACTGTCACAGGCAGTGCCCAGAGCTGGTGGCAGCCACTTGTCAGTGTGTCCAGCTTCATTCTGGACTATGCTGATCCTCAAAGCCAGGCTGCTGCTAGGAGTGTTTGGCTACTAACCTTTGTGGTAGAGTAGTCTTGTTCTAGGTGCTCAGTAAGAGAAAGTAATGTCTGACACCAGATTTCTGCATAGTTTCAAACCTGGCTGTCTGCAGGAGCCCTGGGGTGGGCAAGTGATGATCCTTCCCCCGGTCTTGTAAAGTCTCTTTGTGAGTGGTGTGTAAAGCAAGCTTATCTGTGGGTAGGAGACTCAAACCAAACCACCCTTGCCTTTTGCTTGACAAAAACCATGGCAGGCTGGAGGGAGGTTCCTCCTTTGAAGAAGACATGATCTATTCATGGACAGAGAGGTGACAGAGCCTTGCTGGCTGATTGGAATGTCTGAGGCCCTTTTCAGTACCAGAGCAGTGAGAGGCTGAGAGGTAGGCTGCAAAGGGAAAGGGTGTGCTGAGGCTCCAGTAACAAAGGTGGAATGTTCAGTATGCAGTTGTCCCTGGCATCCCTGGGATCAGCTTTCACCTCTCACTTCCATCAGACACAGTTTGGGATGCCTTTCAGTGACAACTGCTCTTCCCTGGGGGCCAGGGGGAAAGCTGGAAGAGGAAAGGACATGGAAGCATCAGTTAGGCTTGTGTGAAAAAGACTGGATGGTGGTTGAAGCTCAGGTTGCTTTGGTGGGGGACTGGTGGCAGCACAGCCTCTGGGTGTGCCCAGCTGTAGTGAGGAGAGCCCCGGGCACCCTCAGGCTGACCTGTGGTTTCGCTGCAGCTTAACAGTTAATAGCAAGGTGAGTTGGTAGGTAGGAAGGGTCGTGAGCTAGATAGAGACACATAGATCTAGAGCAAGGAAGGACACTGAGCCAAATTTCAAGCCTTTCCACCTCTTCTGTGCTGCGGAAAAGCAAGGAAGTTAGATGCCTTGAGGTCTCCTCCCAGGAGAAGCAGCTGAGCCCGGGCTCCAGCCTGCACACAAAGGGAGGAAAAGCCTGATTGACTTGCATGGCTCTGCTTGTGGCTCGCTTGAGGGAGGCAGCACGCAGTAAGAAATGCACATGAAAAAGAGGGCATTCAGGCCTTGGGAAGAGGCAAGAGACCAAAGCACCCCAGAAGAGCTGGCAAAGCCCAACACGATCTTTAAAGGGCAATATTGTGGCAGGGGCAGGAAGCCAATGCTTGTCCTGCTCCCAGAGCAGGTGGGAGGCAGCACGCTTCGTGGAGGGGCTGTCGCCTGGCTCTGCTTTGGTTTTCTGTGAACCGCGGGTCTGTGCTTCCCCAAGGCCGCGACTGCCGCCGTGCCCATTCCCACCGCTGCTGCCAGGCTGTGCCAGAGCCGCACACTGCAGGCAGTTATACCCTGAACAAAGGAGACACCAAAAACGGTCCCTGGGAGAGAGGAGGTTACGTGAGGACAGAGCAGCTAGAAAGGCCGGAAAATCGAGTTAGCCAGGCGTTCTCTGACCTATTTTCCTTTCGGCGATAGCTGTGGCTTTGCAGGGGTGAATGGTTTCTAATTTTAGCTTATGGTTCATCAGGGAAGTCTGTATGGGTTTGTTTTCTCACCGCTGCACTGGCTATGGATGAGGGCTTGGGATGCAGGTTGGCACTGGCCTCTCTCTGGTTTTCTCAGACTTCAGGCTCACTGATGCTAGGAGCCCATCGTACTGCTTTTCCCTCTTGCGACTTACTTAACGCATATGATTTGAAAAGTTCCTCAGCACTGGAAAGGATAATTGTGGAAAACATGACCTGTAATCCCCTCTTGCTACACTCTGCTGGACAAATAATTGATTTCCAGACAAAAAATTGTTGACTGTAGAGATTCTGCTGAGGAAGAGTGGAGAGAAACTGCTTCTGACTGCGGCGAAATCTGGCACTGCGAGACTGTGGCTGTGTTTGGGAAGGGTTTAGGAGACTTGGATTATGGAGAAGCAGTTGGTATTCAAGATCTAGGTGCCTCCTGTCCTGGGTATGTGCTTGGACAGAGGGGGAGGGGTGTTGCACTTGTTCTCATGGATGAGTGGTGAAGTTGCACCTAGAAAAGTACCTTTTGGGAAATGTTTGTAGTATAACAGAAAAGCAGGCGTGGATCTAAGCCAAAATTTAACTGTGAGTGCAAACTCTACCACTTCTGAAAGGATGGATGAGAATGAAAGTTGACATTTTGGGGACTATCCATAGACTAAACCAAGAATAAACAGTGGGAAGAATTTTCAGAAACATCCGAGTCCTGTCTTCAAAAATGCTTTCAGTCCCTGAAGAGGCAAAACAATGCTTGAAAACAGGGATGGGTGCTCCCATTGCAGAATTCATTCAGAAAGTGCAGTAGGGAGCTCAGAGGACCCATCCTACTTCAGGGTGCATGGGCGGGGATGGGGTGAGTTTGCCAGTCTCCATCATCCCCTCTCCAGAAGCCAGGTGCTGGCAGAGTGACGATAGAAATTTTGGTTGCTGCTAGAGGCTGACAGCATCATGGGCACTGGGGATCTCCTAAATTAAACCATGTGAGCCACCTTTTAGTGTTGTTTTTCCCTTCAAAGGGAAGCTGATCCCTCTTGAGCTGAACAGGTTGCCCAAAGAAGTGATAGAAGCCCCATCCCTGGAGATGGAGCAACCTGATCATAGTTGAAGGTGTCCTTGCTTACTGTAGTAGAGGGCGGACTAGGTGAGCTTTAAAGTTCCCTTCCAACCCAAAACATTCTATACTCCTTGCTGGGTGTGGCACCTCTGAGGTGGTAGCTGTGTGGCACAACCATCTTTGTGGGTTTTGATTTACCTATCTGGGATGAGTTACTCTAGTGAGAGAATTTAGCTTCCTTCCACCTCAATTCCCTGTAACCAGGGCAGATCATCTATGTGTATTTTTAGCCATGATTTTATTCCACTGGGCTGTTCCTGGGATTCCTTGCATCTATCTTCCCTTGAAATTGATGGAGCATACCTGGCCTTGAAGATAATGTGCTTTAAAAGGAAATTTCCAGATCCCTTTCTGAGCACGGAGAGGAGAGAGGGCAGCATTGCCTTTGCTCCGTATTACTGTCTGTGCCTCTCCTGGAGTGCCAAGCTATGAGCTTTCCTTGTCAGTGTGTCCTGGAGGAACCTTACAGGTCAGGTCGGATGGGGCTTTGACCAGCCCGTGGCAGAGAGATTGGAAGTAGATGATCTTTAAGATCCTTTTCAACCCAAACCACTCTGTGATTCCATGAAGTTGCACTGCAGCAGCCCTGGCTGTGCCAGCCTCCCAGATTGACGTGGTTGGGCGAACTCTCCTCCAAGTCCTCTCCATGCCCAAAGTCTCATCGGCGACCATGCACGATCCATGTTTCTGCCTTCTTTTCTGACCACTGTGACAATGTACAGCCTGCAAATGCCCATCTCTGGCTCTCTGCAAGCCAGATCTGGGAGGCCGAAGGCTCAGCCAACTTGTCGTGCATCAGAGCCAGGCAGGATTCCTGCTTGGAGACCAGCAGATAAAAAGCAGCCTCCATCCTTGTGTCAGAGCTGTCCCTGCAAACAAGCACGCGTCAGCTTTCCTCTCAAACACTGAGCTCATTTATGGGAGAGGGCGCGTCAGGACACGGCGTGACTTCGCCCTCCGCTGCTGTGCCGCATGCCGTGACCCACCGCAGTGTGGCAAGGGCTGGGACAAGTGCCCCCGCATCGCCCCCGCACGCCATGGGTGCCAACAGCTTGTGGCCGCTTCAGACCGTTCCTGCCCCACTGTCAGCCCTCTGGAAAACTGTGTTTGATGCAGTGCAGGCAGTGGGAGCGGGCAACAGCGGCTGTCTCGCTCTTGGGATTGAGTTGGTGAAATCAATAAGATTAAATTTTAATTCGTTTTCTGTCTCGGTGCTTGTTCCTTCAAAAGGGCAGAGCTATCTATCTCTAAATTCAGCATTATGCTGGAAAATTGGAATTCAAAGGGCTGTTTTGAACTTCTTCCACCCCCTGCTGCTGTTGTGTCTGTGCAGAGCGTGTTCCAAGCTATCCATTTACCCTCCTCAAATACCTTCATGAAGCATTAATGCCCCATCCATAAATAAGAGAATGAATAAATGAACACTTTTAGCATTGCAAAGGATAATCTCACCGTTAACCACTCAAAGGCACCGAGTGTGACTCAGATCCCACAGGGATTTTATGTCTGTATAACTCTGATTTTCTATGAACTCCTGATTTACATTAGAAAGGGAAGAATCAGGCCAGAGCTGGTGCAATAAATAAAACCTTATCAGTGAAACTGCTTTCAAGCATTAAATGTGCAGGGCTTGTTTTTCAAATTCTAGTTTATGTGCTAGCTGGGGTGGGGGGCATTTTGTATTTGGCTGCTGAAAGGGTCAGGTTCGTTTTGCTTTTTTTTTTTTTTTTTCCTAGTAACTTCTCTTCTGGGGTTGCCTTATCTTAGCTTGGGCTTTCAAGTAGTCCTGAGGAAGAGTGGAAAGGTTAGGTTAGAAGCTGTTAACACTTCTGTGTGTGACAGCAAGAGTTTCAAAATGATGAAATGGAAACATTTAGTGTGGAGTTGTTGAGAATCCTTTCATTTTGTACTTGGATTTGAAGGAAATAGTTGGATTTTTTTTAAATTGTCTTTCTCAAATGGTCCTGATGTCTAATTTTTAGTGTCTGCTTTAGGTTCTGGAGTTTCCCAGTAGGTGCCCTTACTTAGAAGCTTTGTGAATGACTAACCCAAACCAGATAATGCCATGTCCTGGGTTTTCAGGTCCAGGATGTAAGGACAAAAAGTACAGGTCACCACTAAACTGTGCCCCTCAGCAGCACCATGTCTACATTTCATTTAAATCTCTCCAGGGATGGTGGCTCCACCACTGCCCTGGGCAGCCTGTTCCAAGGCTTGACAACTCTTTTGGAGAAGAAAGTTTTCCTAATAGCCAGTGTAAACCTGCTGTGACAAGGGGATGGAGTGCAAGTGAGCTGAACACAGAAACCAGCTGGCAAGGACTAGTCAAAGCCAGAGAGCAGTGAGCGACTGAAGTGAGTCTGCTTGTCAC
The DNA here is from genome assembly GCA_013399055.1 of Ramphastos sulfuratus. Lineage (NCBI taxonomy): Eukaryota > Metazoa > Chordata > Aves > Piciformes > Ramphastidae > Ramphastos > Ramphastos sulfuratus. The sequence continues at coordinate 771,315 of WBNM01032208.1, read as the reverse complement.
GCTCCACTCAAGATAGATGGGGGCTGGGATTAAGTCACCATTCCACTGTGACCCATTTCCTCAGCTTTCTTGCTGCTTGGATTAGTCATTTGTAACCACCACTGTGTGCATCTCCTGCCTGAACCTCAGTGACAGACTTCATCACCTCTGGTGCAGTGGAGAGATTGCCCAGGTGGTCAAGTGGGGAGCATGTAGGGTACCCACATCCCATGGGCAACCCTGGGGAGCATCAGGCCCTGTGCTGGCTCAGAGGAGCCTGTTGTATACCCCTGAGGCTGACCAATGCCCAATGATGCTCAGGGACACTTGAGTTCAAGGCAAGCACAGATTCTCAGGCTCCTGTGGTGTGGTTGAGTTGGTAGCACTGGTGGTGACTGTTGTTGCCAGCTGTGGGAGCCTGGGAGGGAAGGGTGATGTTTTTCCTTTCCATGGCACTAGGGCTCATCACCTGCTTTGTGGGAAGGGCAGCAAATGGCTGGGGTGGTTTGGCTCTCAGACAGAGGATGACTGAGGAAAAATTAGTACCTGTGGTTGCATAAATTAAAACCTTTCCCCTTGAAACTGGCACTGCCAGGTCATGGTTTGGTCCTGGCAAGTCTTGGCACAGAGGTAGATCATTTAGATCCCCCCAGACTGTTTGCATTCTGCTTCACATAGCAAGTGCCTGGCCTGAGGGTTTCCATAATTTCTGCTGACTTCAGCCAAGCTTCTCCTGAATTTTGTTTTAAACAAGGTCCATCTCCAGCCTGCCTCTTTGCTGTGCTACTCTTGCAGCTCCATCTTGCCTCCAGGACCTCGTGCTGCTGGGACAGGAATTTTTCCCAGCACCGCCCTGTGCACAGCTCTCCTGCTGTTCTCCAAGACTTTTGCTTACCTCCGTGTGGGGACACGCCTGGTCCCAAATAGAAACCCTCCCACTCCCCATGGCTGCTGCCTATGGGCTGCTATAAATAACCCCTGGAGCACAGTTCAGCTGCAGCAGCTTTGTGCTGCAGGGAGCCATGGCTGGAGCCAGTCCAAGAAAATGCCGCCTCCTAATTTGGGATCCGCTTTCTCAAAATAACTCCTGTGTTTCCTTCTCTGCCATTTTTAAACTTCACTTTAAAAAGAGCCCACGCAAAATCCCAGACTCTGCCTCCTCGGGTTTTGGATGCTTCACTGCCTTGTGGGGTCAGCTTGTCATCCCTGTGGGACCTTGCATGACCGGGAAGTTCTTCTCCTGCCCTCTTCTCCCTCCCAAGCTTATTTTAAGTATCCAAAGGAAAACCAAGGGGCTGGAGTTTGCTTTGGAAGCCAAACGCTTTTTAAGTGAGAATGGAGATTTTTATAGTCTGCAGGGAGGTTTCTGTTGTGATGAAGTTATCTTTAGCTCCAGGCTTGTTGGGGAAGCGTGAGATGGGGTAAAAGCGTGACCTCCCCAATTGCGGTTTGCCTGCCCATGCTCTGCGATAGGGAGACAGAGGGAGGTTTGTTGTGGGCAGCTGCTGCTGCCTGCCACGTCTCTGGGTCCCCTGTTGCGTCTGTGGGCCCCACAGTGACACAGATCAGTGTTTGTGGTTCAGCCACATTTCTTGAGACACCTTCATCCCTCTGAAAGTGGAAGACTAGTATATGATGGGCTTCTCCATCTGAGTCATGCTTAAACACAGTCCAGAGGAGCTGCCTCCACCCTCAGAAGCGCCCTCTCTTGCCCATACCCAGAGCTGTTCTAAGCAACTGATGGTAAATGGGAGTAAAACTTAGCCTTGGGGCTTCAGTCTCTCTTTGGGCACCGCTGCTCTGAGCACTGCAGCCTTATTTCAGTGGGGAAAAGGGGTCATGAGCTGCTTGCTGTGGAGCTGCAGAGGAATGTAAAACCAATGGGGATTGTCGTGCATCTCACCAGAATTAGAGGCAGAGTTTTGCTTTCCAGTACATTTCCTTCTGTTAAATAATGGAGATTGCAGCCTTGGGGGTGGGTGTTATTCAGCAGACGTAGGATGGACCCTCTGGTTTCATTCAGCAGTGCCAATCACTAAACGTGCTCAGTATTGGAACTGAGTCCTAGGTGACTGTGCCTTCAGAAAGGAAGAGATTTAACAGAGCTTCAGCAAAGTTCCTGTGGCTGCAGAGAGACCTAGGGGCTGCCCTTGTGCTGAACAGTTTGAAGTTTGCCGAAGTTCTGCAGCCAGGCTTTTGGCTGGCTGAGTCCTCAGGCAGCAGTGTTTCTCCCTGTGTCTGGCTGTCCTCCAAGATGAGCCCTAGCGTGGTGGGAACCTTCTGCTGGGTGTAATATGTACCCCCCCCAACTGTGCCGCCAGCTCTCACCTCGGTCTGCGTGGCCTTTCAGACAGCTCATTATGGTTCTGCTATCATCTGATGAATGCAGCAAGGAGCATCAGCAATTACAGTGGGTGTCAAGTGTTAATTGGGCAGCTTTCAAGATAGAGGCATCTCTTTGTGTACCTACAAAGATATGATGTGCTCAGAATAGTTTCCCCTCCTGATCTTTCTTTCTGGAGATGCGTATATTACAGTTGGTTAATGCAAGACAAATTATGTCATTCTTCTTGATTCTCCACATGTTGTGCCGATGGTGATTTGCCTCTGGGTTGTCTCATTAAGTTGTCTAAACATGGCAAATACAGCAGCTGAACACACTCAGCTTTTTCTCCAAGTAAATCTCGTTGTACATACGAGCCTGCAGCATTATCAGCTCCTCATGGTGCTGTTGCTGCTGCCAGGACATCTTCCGCCAGTGGAATGGGTGCTGCTGGCTGCCTCCAACCGGGGATGCAGTTTTATACCCACAGTCACACTGCCTGCACTTAACTGGTTTGCTGATTTTAGTCCCAGGTATGCATCACCAAAACTCTAGGTAAGGTGATGCTCCCACTCACCAGCTAGCAGTAGTGGGTGGGAGGATGCTTGGCAGCATCACCCTCTTGGCAGCAGATACAGGGTATCTTGTAGCAGTTACAATGACCCTCCCCCCCCCCCCCCCCCCGAAAATATCAATCCCTGGTTTTAATTAAGATCTGTTAAGTCTTCTTTTGAGTCTTGTGTAATTGTTAAGGCTTGTTAAGCTTGATGGATCTTTGGGCCACCTGGTCTAGTAAGAGGTGTCTGTATCAGTGGCAGGATTGGAACTAGGTGATCTGAAAAATCCATTCCAGCCCAAACTGTTCTGTGATTCCAGGTGCCACAGTGCTGATATTCTCCAAGGTCATCAGGTTTTATACCTCATGGAGACCAAAATACTAATCTCTGGTGCAGTGAATTGGGAGCAAACTGCAGGTTTCTGCCCTGTCCATGCATGCCAGAGGGCTCCAGAGTGAGCTGGGCACTGGGGTCACCACTCCAACCATGGTCCTCCTAAGATGGAGCAGGGATGTGAGAGATGCTGGAATGGCAGAGCAGCTCATTGGGACAGACTCTAGGTGCATTTTGGGCTCTGCCACAGCATCACATAGCTGCTCTGCTTCTCTGTGTGTGTACATCCTTGCCCATGAGGTGCACACGGTGGTGACATCTGTGAGTCCCGAGGTCTGCTGCACAGGAGTGCCACAGATGAACAGGCAGGGATACGTCCAGGCAGGGCTCATGGATGAGGAGCAGAGCAGGCACACTTCGTGGTTACATCTCCCTAGCATCCTTGAAGTAGTTTCTAAATTGCCAAAACCAGGCTTTGTGTCCTCCCAAGTGTGCAGTAGTAGAGGAGCTGGCAAAGTGCCTCAATTGCCCTGTTGCAGTAAGGCACCCACAGAGGCTCTGCAGCCAGGCTGGGGCTGCTTTGCTGGGGCCTGGTGCTGGGCTGCAGACAGGGTGACTCATGCAGCTGCTCCAGGGCCAGCTCTGCAGAAGTGCAGGTTGGCAGATCGGATGCTGTGTGGGTGTGCAAAGCCCTGGCCAGGAGCTTGCACAAGTGCTGCCTGCATTGGCGCTTCCAAGGGGGCAGTAGGGGGTTGGGTGAAGCTCTTCGTGGGTGGACACAGGACAAGCTGTCAGGGCAGTGTGCCAGCTTTTGGTGAGACATCCCATGTGCTGAGACCCCAGGAAACTCATCCTGCTGTGAGCTGGCATGTAGTTGAGAGATGCCAGGTGCTGGGGAGCAGTGTAAGGCAGAGTCCTGGAGCCAAAATTCCTTCCCTGCCCTGGGGAGGCTTCAGGGTTTGCCAAAGCCCCACTAGCTCTGCTGGGAAGCCCAGAGCCTGACTCCCTCCAGCACCCCAATTCTGGGGCTCAGCTCCCATCCTGCAGTTCCAGTCTAGCTCTGTTGCTTTAAAAAAATGGGTTTCCCTTTCTCTTTACACCTCTGTCACCCTGCGTTTATATCCTGGGGAAGCTTAACTGCCCACTGCTTTTTCACCCCTACTTTAGGCAGCTGTGTTTTTCTCTCCCTAACTATCCTAAAACAGCTAGAACTATCTATTTTATTGAACAAACATCTCTGAAAATCCATCTCCTGCTATTCCTTGCTGCCAGGTATTTGACTTTATCAGCTCAGCCCTATGGCCTTTGGGCAGTGTGAAGCGATCTGGATTTATTGGACTGTCAGTAACCCCCCACCAAAAGCCTGGCTTTGGGAGGAAGGGCTGTTTACTGAAAATGTCATCTTTTATTTAGAGTCCTGCTGCAGCCAACCCAGGGCTTGTTTTCAGGCCTGTTTAATTAGCAGCCACCACACAGCCCCTGACACGTGGTCCTGGGTGGGATTTTTTTCTCTAATAAGCAGTAGGTAGCTTGGCTGGGGTGGGAGGGCACAGAGAAGGGCTCCTCTGTGGCAGGGAGGGGAGGGAAGTGAGAGCAAGATGAGGAGCCAAGAGCAGCTCAGCTCTGATGATCACATGCTTGTGCAGTGATGAATCCTAGGCAGGACATCTGTGCGTGCGTGCCAGCGCGCCTGCCCGCCTCGCACCGCCGCGGGGACGGCTCTGAGCCCCCTGCCTGGCACCCAGAGGGGCTGGGGGTTCAGATCACAACCTGGGCATTGCTGGGAAGCTTTAGAGTGGTGATAACTCGAGTGCTGGAGCCTTTCAGCCATGTGGAGGTAATGGGTATGATCCCTCTGCCTGGCATCCAAAGGGACGGGAGATCCAGGTCACTTCCCCAGGCAGAGCTTGGATGCAGTGGTAACTCCTGGTAGCTCCAGTGTGGGACCCTTTGGCCATGGAGCTTCCCCACGGGTCCAGAGGCTGGACTGAACCTTTCCACCCACTTTCAGGCAGGGGTGGGGTTTACAGCAGCTCTGCAGAGGTCTGGGAAGGGGTTTTAGCACAGGAGGAGAGCGGGAGCAGGGGACTGCAAGTGTAAGTGATGGCAGAAATAAATTTTCTTCTCCCTCTCCCCTTTTTTTCCTGCAGAAGAAGGCAGAGGCTGCCCACCGGATCCTGGAAGGACTGGGGCCTCAGGTGGAGCTGGTGAGTGTTACTGCTGCCTGGGGGGAGCAGGAGATGGGATGGGTTTGGAGAGGTGCCGGGTGGTGAGCACAGCAGCCCTCTGTGTGAGCTGTCGGGAGGAAGTGTGCTGCTGGCCTGGACCTCTCGATGGAAGGGCTCTTCGGCAGGAAGCTGAGGTGGCTGAGATGAGGACTGAAACCCAGACAGACATACTCAGCTCTTTCCAGAGAGCTTTAACCCTTAGACTCCTTTCTGCAGCAGAGTCGAGGAGTGAAGGGGCCGCATGCGCGCTGTCTCTGCTCAGAGTGCTGATGGCTTCATCTGCTGATGTCAGGCACCACACCAGCCTCCTGGTGCTGTGTGGGTGGGAGGGCTGGGTTCTGGGAGGGGTGCTGGGACAGCAGCTGAAAATGGAGGAGAGAGCTGGAGGGTGCTCCGTAAACACAACCCGGTCACAGCTGCTGTGACCTGCAGGTATCAGGACTCACATCTTCTTTGTCTCCTTCATGCACAAGGATGCTGAGAAAAACAGCTTATTACAAGTTGTCAGTCTGGGGCTGCCCCCATCCAGCTGTGAGTCAACTGACTAATTGCTGGAGGGGTGGCGGAAAGCAGCCCCTGAGGGGCTGAGTTCTGGAGAAGGGGCACTGGGGAAGGGTGCATCTGCAGCACTGCTGCTGGAAGGATCAGAGGGGACAGATGTGGCCTGGTGGAGCATCTCTTGCTTTGTACCAGCCATGGGGTGCGGTGGAGTGAACTGTTCCTGCAAGGTAGCAAGTCACAGTCCTGTAATTTGGACTTGCCTTCTGGAGGTGGTACCAGCCATTGTCTTCCCCAGGTGCACAAGGGAGAGGTCACAGGGGAGCTGGTGCTCAGTGCTACGTGTCAAACCCACTTCCTTCTTTGAGGAGGCAGTACTCATTATTTTTTTTCTTTGAGTCACCAAGGTCAAAGCCTTTGCTCCCTTTCTGCTGTGAGGACTGGCAGTGCTTGGGCTTGGTGCTTCCTCATCCTGAAGATGTTGCATTTTTTTTCATTTCTCCCCTTGCTTAATTTTTTTTCCTCCTTTTAAAAAAAAAAAAAAAGTGGATGCTTTGTCCCCGGGTGCTGATATTGCACAGGGAAGCTGTAGCAGAGCCCAGTGCAAACTGAAGGTTTAGGTTGGATATTAGGAAAAAGATCTTCTCCAAAAGGGTTGTCAAGGCCTGGAACAGCCCAGAGGAGACACCAGCCTGGAAGGATTTAAAAGCTGTGTAGATGTGGTGCTGGTTTAGTGGTGACCTAGCAGTGCTGGGTTAACAGCTGGACTTGATCATCTTAAAGGTCTTTTCTAACCAAAACAAATCTATGATTCTGTGGCCCTGCCTTACTCAGAGGGCAGGGGAACCTCTGCTGAGAGAACTCTGCTCTGCATGCATCTCACAGCCTGTCTCAGCTGTCTGTCTGGAGAGAGACTCTTCCTGTGCCCCAGCCCCCTTGCCGTGCCAGGCAGAACAGCACCCAGGACCTGCCAACGGCCTCTGAGATACAAGATGAATAGTCAGATCTTCTTCTGAGTTGGAGAGGAAGCAGCTTCAGGAAGGAGAGCAGCTCTTGCATGCTCTGCCCAGCTTGCATGCCAGCTCTGTGGTATCACACACAATGTGCACCAGCCCTGAAGCAGTTGTGACCCAGAGGTCTCTTGCAGGAGGTTGGGGCAGCTTGATGGTGATCCTGTGCAAAACCTCTGCAAAGAGTGGTGATGGCTGTCACCCAAATACAGGGTCTTGGATTGCTGTCAGCTCTGCTTAGGCTGATGTCACCTTGCTTTTGGTTGCTTGGAAAGATCTGTTTGTGCAGCAGTGATGGTGATGGACATGCACCAGCTTGGCAGGAGGGCAGCTTGCCAGCGGCCAGTGGTGTGCAGTGGGAGGTCACAGCAGAGAAGCTGGAGGTTACCGCAGCACTGGCAAATGGCAGCCGCCAGCAGAGTGAAGTGGTGCTGAGGTCCTGAGTGCTGCTGGCAGGACAGAGCTGGAGGCAGTGTTCCCAGCTTGTGCTGGCATTAGCAGATGGAGGGGCCATGGTGGGGCTCTGCCTTCTGTCTTGCTACTGGTAGGTTGCTCCAAGGAGTTTGTGTTAGAGCACAGAAGGAAATCTTACCACCTGAGCACACTGATGTGCTGACTGAGGCTCCCTGTAGCTTGAAGTGGAAAGAAAGGTTTGGAGAGTGATCAAGTGTAGTGGAATAGGGATTTACCTGGAAGTTCTGGGTCGATGGCTTGGGTTATCCATCTATTTACAAGCTGCTGGGAACTGACTCAGCTCTGGTAAGAAATTCTAATTCCTGCCTTCAGGCTTTTAAATAAGCTCCCTCTGAGCTTTGAGGCTTACAAGCTTTTCACTGAAACTGGTGTCCTTGGGTTGTACATCTCAAGGAAGCAGCAGATGTTTGTTACTGGTTGCTGACTTCTCACTGCTTTGACCTTACAGGATCTGGCCCTGCACATTTTATCCTAGCTGTGTCATTTATGTCTTGTCCTCTTGGTTTTGTGCTCCTGGGGTTTTAAATATGCAGAACTGTCCCTTTGCCTGTTACTCCTTGGTGGTGTGTCTCTCTCCTGTCGCTGGGATTTTGGGTGACCCAGCACCTATTCCCTGGCCCTCACACCAGCCCCAGCAGAACACACTTGTGTGCCATGTGGTCACTCTTGTCTCCCCCTTCCTGGTTCGGGCTCATCTCCCTGTCCCAATGTGGAAACCTACCCCTGCCCAGGGATCCCTGTGATCTCCTTTAGTTGAGGAGGAGGTTGTGGTTCAGTGAAGGAGGACTTGGGTCAAATAGTGGGACTGTTTTAAAAATGCCCCCATGTTTTCTGCAGGGAGAAGTGTCATTGAGATGTGTAGTCTGAACAGCTTGCAGTGGCCAGCCAGCCAGTGAGACCTTTCATTCTGTTTTATTTTCACAGAGTTTTCAGTAAATCCAAGGGTTTCCTAGTAGTAGCTTTGCAGTGCTGTTAGGTTTTTCTGAAACGTCACCCCCCAGAGAAATGCCTTACATGTCCCTTATGCTGGAGAAACACCAAGTGTTTGGAACACACCACCTTACCCATCCAACCTGTCAGCTTCATTCCTGCTTACTCACTGAGAAAGTTCTCTGCAAGTTGTGGATGGCTGTGAGGGAAGGTACTGTTTATCCTTTATGGGGACAGGCCGAAGAAGAAAAGGCTTCAGGGAAACATTATAGCAGCTTTCCAGTATCTGAAAAGGGCCTACAAGAAAGCTGGGGAAGGATTTTTTTTATGAGGGCTTGCAGTAATAGGACAAGGGGCAATGGCTTTGATCTAGAAGGGAGATATAGACTGGATATGAGGAAGAATTACTTTACAGTGAGGGTGGTGAGGCACTAGAATGGGTTACCCAGAAAGGTTGTGGATGCCCCCTCCTTGGAAGTGTTCAAGGCCAGGTTGTTCAGGACCTTGAGCAACCTGGTCTAGTGGAAGGTGTCACTACTCATGGCAGGAGGTTTGGAACTAGGTAATTTTTAGGGTCACTTCCAACCTAAACCATTCTATGATTCTTCAGCCTTGCCGTGTTGAGTATTAACCCTCTAGCCTGTGAGATGTTGTCTGGGATAGGAGGAACCTTTCTCCTGGGCTTGCTCCACCATACTCAGGCTGTTGTGCAGACAGGAATCTCTTTTGAGATGTTGGTGTCATGTGGATCTACGATTTGGGTCCCAGAGTTTCTTATTTCTGACTGTTGGAGCATTTCTTTTGAGGTGATGTGTTCCATTGCTTGTCTGGTAACACTGAGGTTTGCTAACTAAGAATCTAAGTGGCTATTTATAGCATAAGTAAGTAGTAGTGGAAAAGAATCAGCAGCCTTGTGTGAGCTTAGTGGCATCAGGGCGTTTGTGACATCCACCTGCACATGAGCATCTAACTCAGGCACAAACCAAAGCATTTACTCCTCCCAGGAGGAAGGTCTCTGTGACTCGCCACAGGCCAGCTTCTTTGCTTTGTTTTTTGTGAGCACAGAGGGAGAAGAGGCACTTTTATATATTGGTACTTCCAGTTCCTGCAGCCCTCTTCCAAGAGGCAGTTGCTGGTCAAGGCCACCTAGCAGTTCCTCCAGTCAAGCCTCTCCAGGGCGAGTGTGGACGTGCTGCTCCAAAGGCACAGCTTGATTTCTTCTCTGTGTGGTGCAGACCTGCCTCTGCCGAGCTACGTGATGAGACGGATGTCTGTGTTCTCCTGAGCTTCCCGAGCGCGAAGTGCGCAGCCAGCTCTGAGCCTGGAGTCAGACCAGCAGATCTGGGAGGATTCATGATACAAGTATCCCTGGGGATAGGGACACCACTGAGAATGTCTCCTCCTGGGGGATCTGCTTGTCCCTCTCTTCTGCCCTGGCTTTGCCAGCACAGGCTGGCCAGGTGTCTCCTGGCAGACTTTGTCCTGCCATCTCCTCACAGGGCAACAAGATGACCAAATGCTGCCAGCAGCCTTGCAGCCCTGGCAGTTCACCTCACCACATCTGGCTGCCTGGGCTCCTCTGCATGCCTTTTCCATGTGGGGATTTCATGTGCCATCTCACCAAGAGGGACATGTCCAAAGGCAGCCAGGAAAAGAAGTTGATGACCTGCTGGTGTCAAGGTGCAGCAGCGATGAGCAGAGAGCTGCCCCCAGTCTCCTTTCTGTACAGATCTCTGTGGCTGTCCCTGTGTGCTGCAGGGTAAGGGTGAGGCAGGATTTGTTTTTTGCAGGGCAGTAGAGACAGGCTGGCTGTGTGGAAAAACAAGTTTCTGTGCCAACCACCTGTGATGGGGATGGGGAAATACCGTGGGGGAGGTGAGAGTAACACCTTCAGCCTGAAGGAGGAAGAAACCCACCTGTGTCTACAAGTTCTGTCATCTCCAGTGCCCACCAGGTTGATCAGGTGTCCAGGACATGTTTTACTCTTTTCCTGTGTTTAATCTGAAATGAAACTGAGTGGGCCCAGAGTGTAGCCTCAGCTGCTAGACCACAGTAGGAAGGTGAGCTGGTTTGCATGTAGCTGTGGCCAGGATGCTGCCTGACCATCACATGTCCCCTGGTCTGTGTTTAGCCATGGATTTTAGATCACTCACAGCTAATTTGGTGAAAGTTTGTGGATGAACTGCTTGAAAAATTGTGCAGTGTTTCAGTGGTCGAACAGGAGATGTGCTCATTAGGCACTGAGTTGCTGGCAACGGTTGGGCCATGGCAAGCTTTTGATTAGCCCAGTCTTGGACTCATTCACAGCAGCTTAGCCACTGACTGGAAAAGCATTGAAGGGCTTAATCCTGAGCACCCAGTGAGGCTGCTGAGGCGGACACAACTGGTAGCAGATCCCAGATCATGACCTGAACTGTTACCTCAGTGGGTGGGATCAAGTGTGGTCTCTGGCACCTCTGGCTCGCTGAGGTGGGACCCTGTATTGTGGCAGGGTACATGCCCTGTGGTTGGGGAAGGAGAAGTAGCAAGGGCAGTGGCCAGGTGAAAGTGGTCAGGGATAGATATAGATCTCCTGACTCCCGTCTGAGGGTCCTGGCCAGGTCCTTGCTGAGGATATGGGTGGCAGAGCAACTCCACGATAAGTGCTCACAGCTGGTGCTGGAAACAGCTGCAGTCACACTGGGCTCTGCAAAGGGCAACCCTGAGTAAAACACTTGTCCTATTGGAGCTCAGCAGCCCTCCCGAGGGATGGACAAGGGCATCCTTCTGTGCATGGGTGCAGGAGGATCGTGATGACATGCTTGGAGGACAAGCCCTCCTGGGGTGAAGACTTGTCCTGCCTGCAGCTGCCTGTGCTTCTCTGCCTGACAGAGCTTGAGCAGGCATTTGCCATGCAGACATAACAATTTGCAGCACAGGGACTGTCTGCTGCAGCTCCCCAGGCCCCCTTTCCCCTCACCCTCCCCTGTCCTGTACTCGGGAGCAGTGGGTGCGTGAGGGCCACGCTCCCCGCGGGCACTGTTTATGTGCCCTAAGTCACAACTGGGAGCCAGCTTGCCCGAGCAGTGCCTGCCCTCCCATGGGCTGAGCTGGGATGCACCAGCACTCCAGCAGTGCTGCTGGGAGACAGCACCTTCCAGTATAGCCAAGGGGCAGGGCTGAGGGCAACTGAGAGGCATGGGGATGGGTTGGCACATCTTGGGCAGATGGGAACCTGCATTGAGGTGGGAGCGCTTCTGACGGGTTTAAGTTTCTAAATGTCAGACCCTACCATTTATGCCTTCATTTTTCTTATTTATTTCAGCCATTATACAACCAGCCTTCAGACACCAGGCAATACCATGAAAACATTAAAATGTAAGTATGAGGCAATAAAGGCTGCTTTAAATGTCAGGTTGGGCATTAGGCTGGAGTGGGAGGGATGTGAGCTCGCTCCCAGACCCCCATTAAAGCTGCTGAGAAGTTGTGAGCATCCTCTTAGAGCTGGCATTCCACTGCTCTGGGTGCCTGAAGCACAAACCAGCTCTAGGAGCATCTCCCGGAACACAGCAGTTGAGAGCTATAGCTTCAGATGGATGCTGGTGGTGCTGTTGGATCATCTTTTTGGGATGGTGGCTGTGGGTCCTGGCTGGTCCCTTGTTATTTTCTCAGAGAGCACTCACCTTGGGTGCTTTCTTCTGTGCTTCACCAATACTCAAGTATAAAATCAGCTGCCTCTCTGTGTTTCCATGCGAGACAGATGAGGTAAAATGAAAAGTTGCAATTACAATTAGGTTTTCATGAAGCACCTCTTGAATGTCTGATAACAACTGGTTACTTCAAAGATACTTACGGAGACTTGGCAATCATCGAATTTGACTTATCACCTCAATCCACCATTTAATCATCAACCTGCATTTAATAACCACAGTGACTTCCTGAGCATAGAAGAAGTGTGGCAGATAACACGAACAGTGATAATTGTGATTATCATTGGAAATTTCAATAGTCAGAGCAGATCTGAAACTTTTATCTGCCTTGAATGAACTGATGATTGCTCCGAGCTGCCTGCAGCTTGTCTATTTTGATCTGGACTCGGTCAGATGGTGATAATCATCTTTAATAATCTATTAACAAAAGTTAATAATCTTGTGCTTTTCAGCGGTGTGTTAATTGATGCCAGGGGGATTATAGGGAAAGAGTTAATTTACCTCTGCTGCAGGAGAGCATGGCGGGTGCTGGTGATGTTTTAAGTTCTCTCCTGTCCCTAAGGGCTGTGGGAAGAAGGATGGTTTGATGATGTGACTTCACTGCTCGCAGCCTCAGTTCCTGCTCCACCCCAGGCTTCCTGTGTTGTGTGGGTGATGCACTTACTGTAAAACCTTCAGACCCCAGCGTCGCCCTGAGCCCTTCAATTCCCCCAGGGATCCATGGGTCCCTGGGCAGCCTCGCTGCCAGCACTAGGCGCTGGCACCTTAAATGCAAGGTTGCGTTCTGGTGTTTGGTATTGGATTGAGTGGTGCTGTGGATAAACTCAAAGTGCTGGTGTGCTGTACACCTCTGGAGCAGGGGAGCATCCTCTCTTGGGGGTGGATGGGCAGGACAAGCAGATGGAGAAGTCAGTGGGAAGTGATGGCTTTTCCTGCAGCTGAGACATCCCCAGAGCTTTTGTGCTGCCAGCTGCTTCCTTTATGCCATGTGTTGGTGATGCTTTTGCTCCAGGTTGTTCAAACTTGGCAGACGTTGCCGCAAGTCTTGGAAAGGGAGGGCCCAGGTTTTTGACCCACGTGTGCTGTGGCCTGTGTCTCTCAGCATTTCAGCCCTCTGGCCGTTGTCCTTGTTGGATGTACTGTGTGCCAGGGTGTCTCTGAGAAGCAGACAGATCTGTGCCTTCCACGCTGGCTGCCTCCCCAAGCCCACGGCTTGCTGCAAAGATACAAAGAAGCAAGCACAACCAGAACTACCTCCTCCAGTTCACTGGTTAAACACAGGACTGAAGTAGGTGACAATTGCACTCTTGGGCAAGGCAATGATGGTTGGTAGAGGGTCTGAGCTCCCTCTCTTCTTGCAGCCCCCTCACTTTTGGAAGTATCTATTTTGCTGTCAGTTGCTGATGGCTGATAAACCACCTTGTACAGCATCAGGTGCTGGCCCAAGGATGTGTTCTCTGTGTTGCTAGTTGTGACTTATCCATGCTACTGATGGCGTGTGGCAGTCACCATCTCACAGGTCCCTTGGCCCCTGCTCTTCTCTTGAAGGGATCCATGGCTTTCACAAGCTAGGTGCTGAAGGTGGCACTCACAGGCTGGTGCCCAGTTATGTCCTTGAAAAGAAACAGTTAAAAGTAGATCCAGATACTTCACCCACTCTGCTTTCCCCTGCCAATATTTGTGGGTTTGTGATCACATTTTCCTGTAATTTAAACAATTTCCTGTCCTTGGTTGCTGCCCAAAGGATGGACACAAGTGAGAGGGAACTGACTGCGCAGGTCAGGAGTGAAACCAGTAATGAGATGTGAAGCCCCATCAAATCAGCTTCCCTTGCCAGCAAAACAGGCACTCCTCTTCATCCTTTCCCTTCTAGGCATCTGTAGGGTTGTCCCAACCCTGTCATGTGGCTGTAGTGGTGGTGGTGACAGACTGAGAAGAGGTTGGAGCAGGCAGACTTGGGGTTAATGTTCACTGTGATTAGTGCTGCAAAAGTATGGGAAGGAAACCACAGGTTCTAATGAAAAGCCTCCGTCTCCTCCTTCCAGAAGGCTCACAATTAGCTGCCTTCAACTGGTTATTGATGCCAGCCAAGTACATTTATGGATCTAGGTCAGCAAAAGGCCCTTGAGCAATCTGGGCTCCAGATGTTGGCTGTTTTTTCACCCATGGGCCTGTCTCAGAGGTTCTAGGGTCTGAACTGCACTTTGCTACTTGTTGATGGATGCACTGAGAAATTACTGTGCCCTGTTCTCCTATCTCTTGTGTCTGGTGCACATTGAAGGACATTTGAATGCTTGGAAGGCAGATAGAAAACCAAGATTTCAGTGATTTATCCAGACAAATAATTGAGGGTACTTTTGACCAAGAGGAAAAGGTATTCAGGTTCTCCATTTTGACCAAGTGAAGGTTGGATGTTCAAATCCTACCTACAGCTTCTTCACAGGCTGCATATGAAGATGTTTTTCATTTGTTCTTTTTGTACATTTGTGCCTTGCTGCTCTAGAAGAGCAACTTCTACTCCATAGCCTGGAGGCGGTTGTTTTGGTTAGTGCTGGGAGACATCTGCACTAGAGCACCAGAAGGACAACTGCCAGGACACCACAGGTTATATTTTGTCGAGGTGTATTTGGACGTAGATTCTTCTGAACAGTGTTACCCTATGCAGATGTAGCCATGATGAAAAAGCCTTTTGGCAGGTTGCTGAGGAATCATCCAGTTGTGATTCTGTCCGTGGAATTCAGCTTCACGCTGGCTCTGTTGGGCTAAATATGAACTGCTCCCATGTGAAGCTGGTTGGGAGTCCCAAAGCCGAGCACGGAGGGATGGCCAGGCTGTTACTGCCTTTTTTTTTTTTTTTTTTCCTTTTGTAAACCTCTCCTAGGCTGGATTTTTTTTTTTTCTCAGCAGAATGTTTGCATGTGTTAGCAGGGAGGCATTTGAATATCACAAAACCAGGGTTCCTCGATTTCTCTGCGCGATACTCTCCGCCTTGTGACATGAGTTTGATTCTTCCTGCTTGTTTGCTTTGCTTTTTGGTGGGGATGAGTCACTCGTGCTGGTAGAGCTGACTGGAGAGTCAAGGGGAAGAATTTCTCCTCTTACTAAAGTGCTGCCGGTCCCTCGTTTTCGTGGAGGTTTATGGCCTGTCTCCTGTTCAGTACAGTTAAAATTAATTTCATGCCCCAGTTCATTCCAGTGTTCGCAGCTTCAAAAGCTTTTAAGTCCTATTTAGCTGCCTGGCTGTGCTCTGTTGCCCGTCTGCTTGGGTCCCTTTGGTTCACCTGCGAGCGTAGGCTTCGAGCAGACACGGTTAATTTTGTATGCTACATCTGCCGCCTGAGCTGGGGCACCCCTGAGTGCTTTGTGCCAGAGACTTGACCTACCTTTGATGGAGCCGTGTCCTTCCTGTTTGAAATACCTGCTCTGGTGGAAGGAAGGGCTCTGCCACTCTCATCAGGAAAGAAGAGAGCAAGACAGCATTTAGAGCCCTTTTTGTCATTGCCCTCGTAGCTGGCTTGGCTCTTAGTGGTTTTCAAGGTGTGAACTTCTTGG
The DNA here is from genome assembly GCA_013399055.1 of Ramphastos sulfuratus. Taxonomy (NCBI): domain Eukaryota; kingdom Metazoa; phylum Chordata; class Aves; order Piciformes; family Ramphastidae; genus Ramphastos; species Ramphastos sulfuratus. The sequence goes on along the minus strand of WBNM01032208.1, from coordinate 755,742 downwards.
CTTTGCAACAGACTGCCACATCCCTTCAGGATGGGTTACAGCACTGAGCGCAGCTGGAGGCCGCTTGAACAATTTGGCATCAACAGAGGAGGTTCCATAGGCCCTTAGATTTTGCTGGAATAGAGCAGCAAACACAGGACACTTACTTGTGCACCACTTAAGCACCAGTGCTTCTGGTTTGGATCTCCTGTTTCAGTGTTTTGCCAGCTGGACATCCAAAGATGGGAGCTGCTCTTTCTACTTGGCCATGAAAGTGATTTTGGGCATTCTCCAGACCCCTGGCACCAGAGACATTAACCTTCCTTCCTCACCATGTTTGAAGAATGACAAGATGTTGTTCACGTGAGCAGGATCAATTACTAGCCATCTACCTGGAGAGAGATTCTCTAAAGGGGCCTTCATCTCTACAGCAGGAGATTCCTGCTTGGCAAGCCATGAAAAACAAACTGGTAGGACTCTCCTCCCCTCTTTCCTGAAGCAGTCATCTTCAAATCATAGTCAGTGGGATTTGTGTTTGAAAGCCTTCATGTGAGCCTCTGAGCCTTGAAACAGCACCCGAAAGGGAAACCGAAAAGCCCAGGGTAAGTAAGTGCAAGGGGCTGTATGCAAGCTTTGCCTTAAACCTGCCCATTGAGAGCTGCTCCTTGCTTTTACCCTGAAATTCAGAAATGCTGGGCTGAAACCAGGGTGAATCCCCTTGAGAAGCTTGGAGAGGTGTCAGAGAATTAGGGTCTGAGTGTCCAGTTAAAGCAGATTAAGAACTTGGTGTGATTCTGGTGTTCTTGTGTGTGCAGATCCACTCTGTGTTCTTGGTATCTGCACATCTGGAGTGCTGTGTGCAGCTGATAGCTCTTTTTTGGGGGGAGGGGCAGGGGGGGAGTTCTCTTTTGCAGAATTAAAATCTGAAGTCAGGATTTTTCAGAGAGGTTTAGGGGCTTCCGAATATCTTTTTCTTTCCCAAATGCCCTCCCCTCCCCCTCTTTCTCCCAAAAGACCTGAAGAGCTTTCTTCTGAAAACCTAACAACTGCAGCTTTCCAAATCACTTGTCACTTTGGAAAATTTAAGTCATCTTTTCATTATTGGCTGTTTAGGGGCTTTAGTAGCACTAGATTGCCTCTAAATTCATAGCTGAAGCCTGACATGTAACACAAATGCTCTTCCAAACCCTGTCATTACTAATGCATTCTCTTTCAGCTCTTTTTATTAGTGCCTGTAGACATTTTCCTCATTAGAAATTCACCTAGCAGCTCCCTGCTCATCCCATTCAAGGTTTCTCATCTCTTTTATTCTCTGCTGGCATGCACTAGGGCAAAGGTATTACCTTGTGATGAATTACTGAATGATGGAGACACACACTGCAACTTTCTGCTGCTTTCTCTTGCCAGTGAGAAGCCAAGTACTGATTTTTGGGTGGACTGTCTTGCAACATTTGGGCTTGCAATGTCAGCTTGGCTTCAAGGGAAGGCAAGCTGGCAGGTGCCTGGCTGATGGCCAGAAGTGCTTCCGCACTTGCACTTGATAGATTCATAGACAACCAGGTTGGAAGGGACCTCCAGGATGATCTGGTCTGACCTTTCTTGGCAAAAGCACAGTCTAGACAAGATGACCCAGCACCTCCTGTCCATTGTACCCATGACCTCTTGTCTCTTCTGTGTGACTCCTTGTCAAAAGAGCATCTCCATTTTCTTTGTAGCCACTCTTTAAATACTGGAACACAGTGATAAGGTCTCCCCTGAGACTTCTTTTATCAAGGCTTAACAAACCAAGTTTTCTCAACCTGTCCTCACACAGCAGCTTCCCAGTCCTTGAATCCTTGTAGCCCTTCTCTGGAACCTTTTCAGCCTTTCCATCTTTTTTTTTTTTTTTTTT